>JARFXV010002402.1:0-165111 GCA_031761425.1 Cosmopolites sordidus | reverse complement strand
AAACCACAGTTCGGTTGTAAGGTCGATTGTGGACACGATCGGTCGGAATTAGATTTTCGGTTCGAGAAAGCGGTTGACTGACTGCATTTGTAGTGAGTTTGATTTGTAGTGAGAGTGATCAAGCCGGTATTCGGTGCGACGAAAAATCTTGGTTTCAGTTCGGAATTTTCGGAATTTTCGGAAACGGCTCCCAAAAAGTCAAAAAGGCAAAAAAAACGGCCTGCTACACCCACCGATGAAGATACCATGCCATACCATTCAAAATGCCTTGGCAAAGATGACCAGGGAGGGGATTAAAGTCTCCCCCCAAAACAGCTGCCGATCACAGGGTCATGCTAAAGCTCTGTGAACAGAAGAAGATAAGCTTCTTCTCTTATAAGTTGAGTGAGGACAAAAAGCACCAGGTGGTGTTAAAAGGAGTGCCTGAAAGCACTCCTATAGAGGAAATCAAAGAGGCCTTGGCGAATCAGGGCTTCGAAGATACAGAGGTCGCAAGATTGCGATCAAGAAAAGCAGGAACAAAAGGCCGTGAACTCCTCATGGTCCTGGTAAAAAGCAAGAGCGATAAGGTTTACGCCATCCAATACCTGGATAGGTTGGTGGTTAAAACCGAGAAAAAGACAAAGAATGACAGGCCGGTACAATGTTACCGGTGCCAACGTTTTGGGCATGTGCAGAGTAACTGCGGTTACCCTGTACGATGCGTGAGCTGCGGAGAGGAGCACTGGAGCTCCGATTGTACGCGCTCAAAGAAGAGGACTCCACCCTTGTGTAAATTGCGGGGGGAAACACCCTGCATCTTACATGGGATGCAAGAATGCCCCCACCAAGGGTGGGAAGAGGCAGAAAAAGCAAAAGCCAAATACGCAAACGCGAAAGGAGTGAAACAAAAACCGGATCTAGAGGAAATAATCCGACAAGCGGTCGAGCGGTCAGTCCGCGCGATACTTGCAGCACAAAATGCCAAGTAGAAGAAGCAAACCACACACGCTAAATGGATCCTGGAACGTCAACGGGATCACAGGCAAGAAGATAGAAGTTGAACAACTTCTAGCCGATTATGAGCCAGATATTCTAGCGCTGCAAGAGACAAGATGTCCGTCCGGGTTCAGGATTAATTTTCTGAACTATCGGACATTCAGATTCGACAGACCGAATCCAATTTTTCTAAAATTGGGTTCTGGTGACGGACAAAGAGATGTAAAGGTGAGGAGTTGGGTGAACTGGGACTTGTTCCCGGAGAAACTCCACTCCAAAATTCAAATTCCGATGATCGATGCAACTGAAGAGTTGGAAAACGAAGTAAAGAGATTGGAAAAGGCCATTGTCGATGCAGTGGAAGAATGCACGACGAGGACGAATAACGACAAACCCAGCACCCATACGGACCTGTTCCTCAGTTTGATTCGGAGGATGATTAGAAGGCATAGGGCACTGAAGGGAAGATATCGTGCCCATAGGATGGCAGATCTGGCCAGGTAGCTGACCAAATCTACCAATGTCCTGAGACAAGCACTGAAGAACCTCGCAGAAAAGAGGTGGACTAACCGCTTGACCGAGTTGGATAACGCGGATGGCACCCTATGGGGAGTCTACAGGGCACTCAAGAGAGATCCAGAAGTAAAGATGATCCATGGAAGGAATGGACTTGTCTATACTGACGAAGGAAAGGCTGAAGCCATGGCGGACGCGCTTGAAAGAGAGTGTGTCTTCAACTCTCACGACGACGATGACGAAAACCTCGAGAGGTTAGTCAAAAGGATGGTAAGAAACTTCCGCGAGAGGATTGGGCCCAGGCCGCCTCCGGAGTTTGCAACTCCGAAGGAGGTAAAGATTATAATCCCCGAAGATCCGGCTCGAGAAAGCTCTCGGGTGCGATGGTGTTACCAATCGCATGGTGAAAAAGCTGCCGAGAAAAGGAATTGCCGCCATCACCGCCATTGCAAACGCAGTCATAAGACTGCGGTATTTCCCGGACAGATGGAAATACGCAATGGTGAAAATGATATCGAAGCCAGGGAAAGACAACAAATTTCCCCAAAACTACAGACCGATAAGCTTATTGCCATCAATAAGTAAGGTTGTAGAAAAAGTGGTTTTAAAGAGATTAGCGAAGGTGCTCGAACAGCATCCTTCCGCCCGAACAGTTCGGGTTTAGAAAAAACCACTCTGCCGAAGATCAACTGTTATGTGTCACAGAATACATAAGAGAGACGCTGGACAGGAGACATTGGAACGGCAATGGTCCTACTCGATGTCTAAAGGGCTTTCGACAGGGTATGGCACGATGGCCTCATTCACAAGATAATCGACATGGATTCCCGGAGTGGATTGTTGAGCTGATTGACTCATACTTAAGAGAACGAAGTTTCTCTGTGAAAATGGTAAAAGTCAAATCGGCCAGAAGATGGGTAGAGGCAGGAGTGCCGCAGGGAACGGTACTAGCGCCCGATCTCTACAACATATACACTAGTGATATTCCGAGGAGGAATAACACTAGAGTAGCCCTGTATGCCGATGATACAGCCATCATGGCCAGGCGTAAGGAGACCGGACCAGGTCGTCAGATACGTTCAGGATCACCTGGACGATCTGATGGAATGGTTGATAACCTGGAAGATCAAGGCCAATATCGCCAAGACACAGGCTATCTACGTCACGCAGAGAATGAGCAGACCCGGTCAGTAGCTGGAATCGAAGACGAAAGAGTGACATGGAAAGATATAGTAAAGTATCTAGGTGTCACTATCGGCAAGAGGATGTCATGAAGGCATCATGCAAAGAACGCACGGTGTAAAGTTGTGGCTGTTGCGAAGATAGCTTACCTGTTAATTTGCAGAACCAGCAAATTAGACGTGAAGCTGAAGATCCTAATGATTAGATCATTAGTGAGAAGGGTCATGATGTATGGATCGATCGCGTGGGGCTACGCGGCAAAATCCTACATCAAGTAACTGGAACGTTACGAGAATAAGCTAGTGAGACTAGCTCTCGATGCCCCTTGGTACATCTCTAATGTACAGATACACAGAGAGATGATGTGGACTCCCTTTAGGCAGTGCATGCAAGAAAAAGCTGAAAAAGCCTTTCTGAAGATACGCGACCATCCAAATCAAGAACTACAAAGGTTAACGGACTATCGTCCGGAAGACTTCGCAGCTTTGGGTGGCAGAAGGCACTGAAGATCGAAACTCCAACTTTTGGAGGACTATGTTGACTGTTGCCCAACGAGGGACCAACAAAGTGGGAAGGGACGCCATGTCCCGATTGAAAAGAAAAGAAATGGTGAAAAGTGAAGAGAAGTAAAAGTTCTCTTACAGGTACAAAGGTAAGAAAGATATATTACGCCGAAACACCTTCAGTGTCATCGGCAAATAAAAGGATATCTTATGACTACACCTCCTCTGGTACTTGTCCCCCAGAGGGGAGTGGTGCGAAGCGCTTGGCCCACCCCGTCCGGCGGTCAAGCAGCGGAAACACCAAAGAAAGAGCAGATAATGGTTTTGTGAGCAGCGTTACGACTACGGAAACCTTATCCCATCTTACCAGTAGTGAAGTTTCGGGATTATTTTAGAAAATAATCTCGGGTGGATGGAGTGCGCAAAACGCGAAAGGCGGATGATTTGATTTGAGATTTCAGGTGTTGATTTGACTGAATAGCGACTAGGATTCTCTGGAGATTGGTGACAATTTCCGATAGTGTCGAAAATTGTTGGTTATTTCGAACTGCTTGATTTCCAGTTCCGTTTGGGTTTTGTCGATGTGCATCTGTTTTTTCTTCATGTTGGGGTTTCTTCGTCTGATTCTGATGGTTCATTAATTTTTTGTTTCTCTGTTTCTAGACCCTGACGGGCTGGTGGCAGAGTTCGGTGATTTCCATGATTTTTCTCCCTTCGCTCGGTACGGTGACTTGTACTATTGCAATGTATTTCTTTTCTTTGGTTAGCCATCTGGTTACATCGGTTGGTTGGATCCCCAAATTTTGGAGTTCGTCTTTTATTTCTGCAGTTTTGATTGTTTTTTAGTACGCCTTTCAATAAGACTCGTAGACATTTTTTATTTGATTTTGGTGTGTCGTAAGCATAGCTCTTTTCATCAAGCATTTTGCAAACGGCCTCTCAGTCCTTTTCTGCCTTCGGAGGTATTAAATTAGATTAGATTAGATTAGTATTAGATTAGATTAGTATTAGTTATGGCAGGGCCGACTGCCCCTTTGTTTTTCTTTAGGAGGCTCACCAGCTCCATGAATTTGGCTTTATTCGCCAGGATAATGGCTGTTGGTTTTTTATTGTCAGGTTTTGGTTCTGACTTTTTTATTGAAGGTTTTTGGGGATGGGCTTACCTCAGGGGCCCGCGCTTCTTTTTGCCTTTTGCTCTTCTTTGTTTTTGGGGGAAACCTGTTGGAATCCTTCTTTGTCTGCGGGGGCTTTCTTGGGGCCTCCTTCTGGTTCCCTTCGGTCCGACTGGGCCTTGGTGGTTTGTTGTGAGGCTAAGTTTTGTAGACCTTTTTCTTTTTTCGAAGCTGTAGGCAAAGTAACAGTGCCATTTGCACCGATACTTCCGCCAGCTATTTTGATTTTTGTCTTCAGATACTCTACTGCGACTTGGAGGATTGCTTTCTCAGAAAGAAGCACTGTATTTGTGGCGGCAACTTCCACTAATTGTTTATTAACACTGGCTAGAGCATCTCTGTGATACTCCAAGCATTCAGCATGGCAACGCACTAAGTCATCATAAGTATAACACGCGTCCTTTTACCTGCTCCAGGTAATTGTTTCTGTTGTTTTTGCTCATCGCGAACGGCACTAATTCACAAAGATGACACTATATGTTTATCAAACGTTTACTTGTACTTAACCTCACTTTTTGGGAGCTAGAGAACACGTCTGTACCCTCCAACGTCTCGATGTGTAGTCATTTTTTGGTACTTCGACTTCGACTTATTTAGCCAGGTTTCTGGGTTAGCCTCTGAGGCTCTTACCCGTTTCTAGTCAACTTTTACCCTATATGGGCACTAATTTTTTAGGGAGCCTCTATCTGACCCAGGAGGTTGCCTAGCAAGTGGCATAGAGTAGTAAGATAAGAAAGAATAGTAATTAGATGAAGTCCTGGTGAACTTCTGAGGTTAATACGGATGAAAAAGAAAATGAAAAATTTTACTTTTTCCCCGTCAGAAAATAACAGGTCTTCTGCCTAGGCAGTCCGATCGATCGGAAACAATCTTTCGGACGCCAGGCCACGGACAGGACTATAAGTCGTCGAAGCGGTCTTATGCAAGCCGGGAATCGAATTTTCGATTCCGTTCTGTTTGCGGCCCGAGCGGGAATTAGGGGGCATTACGCTAGATTACCCGGGAAGTCCGGGTAGATTGTCCGGAATGGACCGGACTAGCGGATTTTCGCTAAATTTCGCCGATTGGACGGATTTAGCGTAGATTTGGGAATGAAATTCAGAAACCGGGAGGACACCGGTCTCTTTCATGATTTGGTTATTCCGAACATACCAAGGTGCATTTACTGCCATACGCAAGGTTTTGTTCTGGAATATTTGAAGTTTACTAGCCGCACTAGGCGACAGAAAACGGTAATAGACAATAAAACCGTTTGAATATACGGATCTTATCATGACTTTATATATTAAAATTTTTACTATCATAGATAGTTTGCTAGAACGACAGATCAAGGGGTACATACGTTTGAGGATTCCGTGCCCCTTGCCAATAGTAAGCTGGATTTGACTTGACCATTGGAGTGAGCGGTCAAAATGGAGACCTAGGTATGTGGCTTTTTATAGCCACGGTACTGGCACTTTGTCCTGGCAACCTGGCTTCGCTTGGATAGCGATTTCTGGAGAAAATGATCGCCTGGGTCTTTTTAGGACTGACCTGCAGGCGCCAGAATTTAAGCCAGGCAACGGCAGCATTAAGCTGCCATTGTAGACGGTTATGAATAACCGAAGTGGAACGTGACGTTGAAAAGAAAGCGGTGTCATCCGCATAGAATGAAACACTGACTTCACGGTAGTGAGGGAATTTGGCCAAATAGATATTAAACAAGGCCGGTGACAGGGGTGAACCTTGCGGAACTCCCGACTCCATAGGTTTGCTCGTCGAGAGGGTAGATTTAATTTTAACTCGAAAGGTTTAACCTTTCAAAAAAGAGTTTATTAGTATGGCTAGGTTCCCCGAAAAACCTAATTCGAGTAAATTATAAATAAGTCCCTCGTGCCATACTTTGTTGAAGGCTTTGGAAAGGTCAAAAAGACAGCGTCAAGGCGCATGTCCGACCGGAAAGCCTGGTTAATTTCGCCAGCTAATCTGGCTGCTCGTTCAGTATGATACCCTAACTGTCGGTGAAGTTATTTACTGCAGAAAGAATAACTTTTTCGGCTATTTTGGAAAGAGTGTTTATCAGGCTGATAGGCCTTTAATCCGAAGCCGAACTTGAGTTCGGCTTCTTGGGAATCACAGCTATAAAAGCGTGTTTTCATGACTTCGGGAAGTATTGCAATCGCAGAATAGAATTCACGATATTAGTGCTTTCTGCGATTTGCTTACCTGGCAATTTTCGGAGCATGCATAATGTGATGCCATCGCTTCCGGGAGCTATACGGGGGGCAAAACTTCGAATTATAGCCATAACTGACTTTGGAGATACGAGGTGATCCCGCAGGAAGTCGAAACGTGGGTTTTCAGTCATCCATAATTTAACAGCATCGGAGACTGCCCAGTCTCGATCTTTCTGAGCCTCGGACAGCCTCGGACTGGTGATTTGGAGTCTAAAAGACTCCGCCAGCAGCTCGGCCTTCTCCGAGTCGGAGACGGCATAATTGCCATCATCCGACTTTAACGGCGGGACTTCCCCATCAACGATCGTGTCAGGCGCCCAATCTGCCTCAGATTTGACGTGTCAAAAGAGAGAAGCAGGTTATCCCACCTCTCATTTCTGTATGACATCATCTTCTCTTTGGCTTCTCTGATCGCCCGATTTGCCCGACGTCTATCCTCTCGAGAGAGGGTAGTCCTCGCCCTCTTCACCAGGCGATTCTTCGCCCGGAGAAGGTCTTTCAGTTCAGTCGAAAGATCAGAAGTTAGCCGCTGCTAATCAGACAGTCGAGGCTTCGTGGCAAGGTTGAAAGCCTTCAGGATGTACTCTGTCAGTTTACCGACAGCAAGATCGAGCTGCTTCGGGTCAGCAATCCGGGGTATCGGATTAGTGGAGTGAAGTGCGGATTGGAAAACCCTCCAATCCGTCATGAAATGTGACGGTTTGAACGGCGCACCCAAGAGTCGGGCGTCTCCCAGTTCGAAAAGAACGGGAAGGTGGTCTGTGTCGAGCTCATGCAGAACCGACGTGGCAGTCGCTTTAGGGACTCCCTTCGTTACGAAGAAGTCTATGACAGATCCGGCGTAACCCGGATAGTCATAATGGTTGGGTACACCCGAGCGAGAAACACAACCGTCCGAGAGTTACGCCACGAGAATTCGTGTCGCGACACCCCCAGAGCGTGTTGTGCGCATTGAAGTCGCCGCCAGCTATTGTGGCGACGTTATTTCGAAAAAGGGCAGTGTAGTCAGCGCGCACCAGAAGTGCATTGCTTCGCTGATATACGGAATGGAGGATTAATCGTCGGTCTGCTAGCTCGACGGTTATGGAGGTTATTTCCAGATTGGCAAGATTTAGATTAGGAAATTTTGAATGCCGGAGATCACTTTTGACAAGAATCAACGTACCGCCACCTCGGCCGTTGATTCTGTCGTCCCAAATTACCTTGTAATTCGGGACGCTGAATCGGATGGAGGGTTTTAAGAAAGTCTCCTGAATAAGGGCAACGTCAATATTGTGCTGCATCAGTGCGTGGACAAGTTCCTCCTTCTTGTCACACACTGAGTTAGCATTGCAGGAGATAATTTTTAGGGAAGCCGGTTTAACGGCCATTTAGATTTTGGAAAAATTTTGTGAACTGGGTTTGCATTAAACTCAAGAGATTCATGGCCATTTCGCCCATCAGCTGAGAACAAACAGCTTTTAGGTCGAATTGTGCCGGGTCAAATTGTGCCGAAGCACTGCGCTGATTGCGCTGAGACTTCCACTCGAAAGTGGTTGTGGGGGTTTTCACGGTTTTGGGGGTTTTAGGCTGAAGATTAGCCTTTTGCGGGTGTTGTGAGGATGATGCCTTCACAACACCCCTGACTGGACGTTTAGAGCATTTTTTGTAATTGGCAGTATGATCACTGCCACAATTACAACAAGATGCCGGGGTATTGCGGGGGTTTTTGCAGTCTTTAGCTGCATGAGCCTCACCGCATTTCAAGCACCTGGGAGGTGCTTTGCACTTTCGTGCTGTGTAGCCATAAAGTTGGCAGTTCAAGCACTGCCCAACTTCGCCACTGGATTTTTCAGTATGCATCCGGATGGTTGGTGCATGAGATATTTTAAATTTGGGATATTTGTCTCAGAATTGGGGACTGTGACCGAAACCATGGCAATAGGATTATTATCCTTATTGTGAAATTCTTCGGTCCGGGAGGGATGATAGACCAACTCGGTTTGGCGATACCACGAATCACTACCCTGATGTTTCTTTCATTTGGACTAAGAAAAGTATGATAAGGATATTTGCGCTCATCAAACAATTTTGTAATTGCTCGATAAGTTTCGGGAGGTTTGGGGTGAAACATAATCCCCTCGGGTTTTTTGGTCGTACGATCGAAAATTGATTTCGATTTTTTCTTCGTTCTGATTTTTTAAAATGCGAATCACTTCAATATAGGTCAATTTATCGTGAAGTACGGCATTCAGGACCTTTTTGCCATTGGCCGAAAGGCCAGACTTACCGGCGGAAATTGCCGGTTTCTGGTGTTTCTGGGCTATCTGGAGAGCCTGGACGGAAGATGTCGAGGCTCCCGGGGAATAAGACTGGGGATTCACCACCAGTTTTTCAAAGAGAACTGGAAAGTTCTCATCATTAACGGGCGGCGGAGTGTTTCGACGTTTGCGTTTAGACGCAACCGTCTAAAACTCGGATTCGGAGGCCGATGAATGGCCTCCGTCGCTCATTTCCGACTCACGGACGGAAACGCACTCGCTCGCTCGCGCTAAGGCTCCACGACGGCGTGCCCTCGTTTTCTTGTTCTTCTTCTTGGAGGATGATGGTTTTTCTTCGTTCGTTGTAGGGGTAGCCTGTTCTTCTTCCACCGGGACTATCACTGCTTCTTTATCAGCGGTCTGGAGTCGCCTTTCTTTAAGCTCATCTATGGGATTATCACGGGCCTCCAATAATTCCGCTATCCGGGCCTCAGCATTGCTCAGCCTTTGCATGAGCAGCTGAATTGTGGCCTTATCTTCACTGTTTTCACGCCTCAGCTGATTAATCAGCTCTGGCATCGAGATATCGGGGCTCAGAGAGTCCTCCGACACGATCACGCTCACGTCGTCTTCGTTGGAACTTTCCATAGTTTTTCCCGTTTTTTCCGCGACAATTCGGCCTTAACGGTTTTTTATGACGTCACACCACGCCAGTTTTACCCCTACTACCTGTAATCGGCTTAAAGGGAGCTCCCGAAATACGCCACTACTCTCTGAAAGCCAACCACAGACTCATTTTTTTTTGGTACTTCGACTTTGACTTATTTAGGCAGGTTTTTGGGTTAGGCTCGCAGGATCTTACCCGTTTCTAGTCAATTTTACCCTATATGGGCACTATTTTTTTTTAGGGGTCTTTATCTGACCCAGGAGGTTGCCTAGCAAGTGGCATAGAGTAGTAAGTAAGAAAGAATAGTATTAGATTGAAGTCCTGGCGAACTTCTGAGGTTAATACGAATGAAAAAAGAAAATGAAAATTTTACTTTTTCCCCGTCAGAAAATGACAGGTCTTCTGCCTAAGCAGACCGATCGATCGGAGACGATCTTTCGGCCACCAGGCCACGGACAGGACAATAAATCGTCGAAGCGGTCTTATGCAAGCCGGGAATCGATTTATCGATTCCGTTCTGCTTGCGGCCTGAGCGGGAATTTGGGAGCATTACGCTAGATTACCCGGAAAATCCGGGTAAATTGTCCGGTATAGACCGGACTAGCGGATTTTCGCTAAATTTCGCCGATTGGACGAATTTAGCGTACATTTGGGAGTAGAATTCAAAGACCGGGGGTACACCGGTCTCTTTCATGATTTGGTTATTCCGAACATACCAAGGTGCGTTTAGTTTAGTGCCATACGCAAGGTTTTGTTCCGGAATATTTGAAGTTTACTAGCCGCACTAGGCGACAGAAAACGGTAGTAGGTGATAAGACCGTATAAATATACTGGTCTTATCATGACTTTATACATTAGGATTTTTACTATCGAAGATAGTTTACTAGAACGACAAAACAAGGGGTACAGAAGTTTGAGGATTATGTGCCCCTTGCTGATAGTGAGCTGAATTTGACTAGACCATTGGAGTGAGCGGTCGAAATGGAGACCTAGATAAGTGGCTTTTTGTAGCCACGGGATTGGCACTTTGTCAACCAGCAATCTGGTTTCGCTTAAATAGCGATTTCTGGAGAAAACGATCGCCCGGATTGACCTGCAGGCGCCAGAATTTAAGCATTATTTATTGATTTTGGCATTAAGCTGCCGTTGCAAACGGTTACGAATAACCGAAGTGGAACGTGACGTTAAAAAGAAAGCAGTGTCATCCGCAAAGAATGAAACACTGACGTCACGGTAGTGAGGGAATTTGGCCAAGTAAATGTTAAACAAGGCCGGTGACAGGGGAGAACCTTGCAGGACTCCCGACTCAATGGGTTTGCTCGTAGAGAGGGTAAATTTAATTTTGACTTGAAAGGATCTACCTTACAGAAATGAATTTATTAGTATGGTTAGGTCACCCGGAAAACCTAATTCGAGTAACTTATAAATAAGTCCCTCGTGCCATACTTTATCGAAGACTTTGGAAAAGTCTAAAAAGACAGCGCCGAGGCGCTTGCCCGACCAAAAAGGCTGATTAATATCGCCAGCTAATCTGGCTGTTTGTTGCAAGGACGAATGTCCTCGTCTAAACTCAAACTGCTCGTTTGGTATGATACCCTTGGTGTCGATAAAGTCATTTACTGTGGAGAGAATGACTTTTTCGGCTATTTTAGAAAGTGTATGTATCAGGCTACTAGGCCTGTAATCTAAAGCCGAACTAGAGTTCGGCTTCTTGGGAATCACAGCTATAAGAGCGTGTTTCCATGACTTGGGGAAATATTGTAATAGCAGAAAGGAATTCACAATATTTGTGATTTCTGCGATTTGCTTACTTGGCAATTTACGGAGGAGGCATACTGTGATTCCATCGCTACCGGGAGCTTTACGGGCTGAAAAACTTCGAATTATAGCCATAACTGACTTTGAAGATACGAGGTAATCCCGCAGGAAGTCGAAACGTGGGTTTTCGGTCATCCGTGCTTGAAGAGCATCGGAGACCGCCCAATCTCGATCTTCCTGAGCCTCGGGTAGCCTCGGACTCGTCATTTGGAGTCTAAAAGACTCCGCCAGCAGCTCGGCCTTCTCCGAGTCGGAGACGGCATGATTGCCATCATCCGACTTTAATGGCGGAATATCCCTACGGGACTTCCCCGTCAACGATCGTGTCAGGCGCCAGATCAGCCTCGGGTTCGACGTGTTCACAGAGAGAAGCAGATTATTCCACTTCTCATTTCTGTAAGACATCATGTCCTCTTTGGCTTTTCCGATCGCCCGATTTGCACGATTTCTATCCTCCCAAGAGAGGGTAGACCTGGCCTTCTTCACCATGCGGTTTTTTGCCCGGAGAATATCTTTCAGGTCAATGGGGAGATCGGAAGTTGGCCGCTGCTGATCAGATGGTCAAGGCTTCGTGGCAAGGTTGAAAGCCTTTAGGATATCCTCTGTTCAGCAAGATCGGGCAGCAAGATCGGGCTGCTCCGGGTCAGCAATCCGGGGTATCGGATTGGTGGCATGGAGAGCAGATTGGAAAACCTTCCAATCCGTCACAAAATGTGACGGCTTGAATGGCGCACCCATGAGTCGTGCGTCTCCCAGTTCGAAAAAAACAGGAAGGTGGTCAGAGTCGAGCTTAAGAAGAGGTCAATGACAGATCCGGCGTGACCCGGATACTCATAATCGGTGGGTTCGTAGGGAAATTGACGATACACCCGAGCGAGAAACACAACCGTCCGAGGGTTGCACCACGAGAATTCGTGTTGCGACACCCCCAGGGCGTTGTGGGCATTGAAGTCGCCGCCAGCTATTGTGGCGGCATGACTTCGGAAAAGGGCAGTGTAATCAGCGCGCAACGGAGGTGCGTTGCTTCGCTGATACACGGAATGGAGGATTACGGGTCGGTCTGCTAGCTCGACGATAATGGAAGTTATTTCCAGATTAGCAAGATCTGGACTAGGAAGTTTTGAATGCCGGAGATTACTTTTGATTAGAATTAACGTACCGCCACCACGGCCGTTGATTCTGTCATCCCGAATTACGATACAGCCGAGCGAGAAACACAACCGTCCGAGGGTTGCACCACGAGAATTCGTGTTGCGACACCCCCAGGGCGTTGTGGGCATTGAAGTCACCGCCAGCTATCGTGGCGGCATGACTTCGGAAAAGGGCAGTGTAATCAGCGCGCAACGGAGGTGCGTTGCTTCGCTGATACACGGAATGGAGGATTACGGGTCGATCTGCAAGCTCGGCGATAATGGAAGTTATTTCTAGATTGGCAAGATCTGGACTAGGAAGTATTGAATGCCGGAGATTACTTTTGATTAGAATCAACGTACCGCCACCACGGCCGTTGATTCCGTCATCCCGAATTACTTTGTAATTCGGGACGCTGAATCGGATTGAGGCTTTTAAGAAAGTCTCCTGAATAAGGGTGACGTCAATATTATGCCGTGTCAGTGCATAGACAAGTTCCCCCTTCTTGTCACGCAATGAATTGGCATTCCAGGAGATAATTTTTAGGGAAGCCGTTTTACCGGCCATTGAAATTTTGGAAATATTGCAAAAATTGGGTTTGCAATAAACCCATGAAACTCGAGACCATTTGGCCCATCAGCTGTGAACAGACAGCTTTTGGGTCAAACTGGGCAGGGTCAATTTGTGCCTTAGCACTGCGCTGGTGGTTGGTGATTGTGGGGGTGGGGGTGGGAGAGGTTTTCGCGGATTTAGGAGTTTTAGGCTGAGGATTAGCCTTTTTTGGGTGTTGTGAGGAAGAAGCCTTCACAACACCTCTGACTGGGCGTTTGGGGCATCCTCTGTAATTTGAGGTGTGACCACCGCCGCAGTTACAGCAGAAACCCGGGGTAGTGCGGGACTTTTTGCAGTCTTTAGCTGCATGAGCCTCGCCGCACTTCAAACACCTGGGGGTTGCTCTGCACTTTCGTGCAGTGTGGCCAAAAAGTTGGCAGTGAAGCACTGGGTATGTACCCTAATAGATTGGTACAATAGAAACTTTAAATTTAGAATTTGTGTCTCAGAATTTGGGATTGTAACAGAAACCATGGCGTAAGACCTTTTGTCCTTGCCATGGCCTTGTTCGTTCAATCCGGGAGGGATGATAGCCCAACTCTTCTAATTCAGCTTTAATATATTTTGTAGGTATAGATTCTGCGATACCGCGAATCACAACCCTGATATTTCTCTCGTTATGATTAAAAAAAGTGTGATAAAGGTATTTGCGCTCCTCGAACAATTTTGTAATTGCACGATGAGCGTCTGGAGATTTGGGGTGAAACATAATCCCCTCCGGTTTTGTGGTCGTGTGACCAAAATCAATATTTTAATTTTTTTAAATGCGGATCACTTTAAGATACGCCGATTTGTCGTGAAGTACGACATTCAAGGCTTTTTTATCTTTGGCCGAAAAACCAGAATTGCCGGCGGAATTTGCCGGTTTCTGGTTGGCTTTAGGTTGGGCTATCTGGGGAGCCTGGACGGAAGATGTCGAGGCTCCCGGAGAATGAGACTGGGGATCCACCACCCGTTTTTCAGAAAGAACTGGAAAATTCTCATCATTAACGGGCGGTGCAGTATTTCGACGTTTGCGTTTAGACGCAACAGTCTGAAACTCTGACTCGGAGGCCGAAGAATGGCCTCCGTCGCTCATTTCCGATTCGCAGACGGAAACGCGCTTGGGCTTTGCGGCGACGCGGCTTTTTTTTTTTGTCGACTTTGACTTATATATCCAGGTTTTTTGGTTAGCCTTGTAGGCTCTTACTAGTTTCTATTGAATTCTCCGCTTTGCAATTGTTTTTGCCTGCTTTCGCAAGCCTTGGTTGTGTTTTGGGGCTTCTATCTAGCCCTGGAAGTGACGATTAAGTAGACCTGGTTGGTAACAAAATCGTCCAGTTTGGTAAAATTCTTCCATTAATTTTAATTATTGGAATAACTGAGTTATTTTGCTGCTACGGAATCGGGTCGCAAGACCCAAAACCGCCGAGATTTACGAGAAATTTCGCGCACTTTGGGATCCGGGGCAGAATGTTCGATTGTGGATCTTCTTCACTTGATTCTACTTCACTTCATTCTTTTTGGTGCTGCGGAGATTAGATTTTCGCAGCTGTAGATTGGTTATATTTTGGGGGCTTCTATCTAGCCCTGTAGTGACGATTAAGTTGACCTGGTTGGTAACAAAATCGTCCTTATTCAGTTTGGTAAAATTCTTCCATGAATTTTAATTATTGGAATAACTGAGTTATTTTGCTGCTACGGAATCGGGTCGCAAGACCCAAAACCGCCGAGATTTACAAGAAATTTCGCGCACTTTGGGATCCGGGGCGGAATGTTCGATTGTGGATCTTCTTCACTTGATTCTACTTCACTTCATTCTTTTTGGTGCTGCGGAGATTAGATTTTCGCAGCTGTAGATTGGTTATATTTTGGGGGCTTCTATCTAGCCCTGTAGTGACGATTAAGTTGACCTGGTTGGTAACAAAATCGTCCTTATTCAGTTTGGTAAAATTCTTACATGAATTTTAATTATTGGAATAACTGAGTTATTTTGCTGCTACGGAATCGGGTCGCAAGACCCAAAACCGCCGAGATTTACGAGAAATTTTGCACAATTTGGGGTCCAGAGCGGAATGTTCGATCGTGGATCTTGCATTCTTATTTCAGCTTGATGTTGTGTTGTATTAAAGGTGTTGGTTGAGAGAATGATTGAGATAGGTTATTTACTTGATTGTTTTTGGTGCTGCGGAGATTCGTTCTTCGCATCTGTAGATTGGTTGGATTTTCTCCTTCGTTTTTTGCGGGCCATGGCACTGACCCGTCTTTTCTTTGTAGATTTCTTCCTGCTATTAGTAGATTTCAGAATTGATTCGGTTTGGGGTTGACCGTGGCTGCAATGGATAGAATTGCCTCCACGTTGGTCGGGCCATCTAACTTGACGAAGTACTAGAGTAGATTCGAATCAGCTACCTCCCAAAGCCGTCGGCACTCTCTTTTCCTCACGTCTTTTTGGTTGGAAGAATACAGGCTGATGTCCTTCCATGATAGGGACTTGATCGTCTCCATCTTCTGGTGGTTTGGTCTCTGGAGTCGTTGGTCTTTGTTATTAGACCTTAATACCTCTAATATTTTATTCTTCAGGTGCAAAAATAGCATTTTTGCTGTAGTTTGGTTGAATCCTAGCGCAGTTCCCATACCTGAAGATTGTTTCTCCAGGTTACGCCAGAATTCTTTTGTTATATGGTTTTGTGCTTCTTGGATTAATTCATCCAAAGAGCTTACTGCGTAAGCAGTTTTATTTTTGGTTTTGTCCATAATGACAAATTCGTTGCACAACACTACACTAAACGTTTCACAAACGATTGCGAACGATTGCGCAACCTTGCCATACCTTTTGAGACTTAACCTCACTTTATTTGCTCTTCAGAACGCGTCTGCACTCTATGAAGGTAATGACCAGACTATTTTTTTTTTGGTATCGCTTTTACCGCTTTTTCACCCTGGTTTTTAGGGTTGGCCAGTGAGGCCCTTACCCTTTTTTCGAAGTAATTATCCCGGGTACGGGTACTGACTTTTTCCCTTTTTTGGGGTTTATTTTCTACCCCTTGTGATGTCAAACTTACCCACTAAAAAGGGTAAGATTGATCTAAGATTATTGTTTTCTCGAAGTCCAGGGGAACTTCGTGGAGGTTAATTTGAAATTTAGATTTTTGTCTTCATCGGAAAATGGACAAGTCCGCGACCAAATGCCGGGCTGACGGCCAGCGGGCGCCGTCAGTCCGCCATCTGAAGTCGAGACATAGGGACTTTGATGGCGGTCACTTAGAGGGTCTTATGCAGGCTGGAAAAACCCGAGAAATTCGGGTCCCATGGGCCTGCCGCCTGAAGTTGGGGACTATCACGGAATTAGTTTTGTGGCATTCCAAGGAGCGTTTGGAGGGCGGTGGATATCTGGGCCTGAAATTGGCTAACCAGTTGTCCCATTAGTTGCCCTACAAGCTCGGAGAAGGGATTGTTAGCTTGTGGAGCGGGCAGGGTGGCTGGAACCGTGTTCCGCTGAGACCCCCACATCTGGCTCATCATCGGCTAGAAGTTGTTCTACTTCTATCTTCTTGCCTCTGATCCCGTTGACATTCCAGGATCCAATCATCAGCGTGTGCGGTTTGCTTCCTCTACTTGGCATTCTGTGCTGCAAGTATGGCGCGGACTGACTGCTCGACCGCTTGTCGGATTATTTCCTCTAGATCCGGTTTCTTGCTTGCGTCCTTTCGCGTTTGCGTAGTAGGCTCTTGCCTATTCTGTCCCTTCCCACTTTTGGTGGGGGCATTCTTGCATTCCATGTAAGATGCGGGGTGTTTCCCCCCGCAATTTACACAGGTCGCTTCGTCTTCTTTTGAGCGCGTACAGTCGGAGCTCCTATGCTCCTCTCCGCAGCTCACGCATCGTACAGGGTAACCGCAGTTACTCTGCACGTGCCCGAATCGCTGGCACCGGTAACACTGTATCGGTCTGTCGTTCTTGGCTTTTCTTTCCGTCTTTACCACCAACCTGTCTAGGTATTTGATGGCAAAGACCTTTTCGCTCTTACTTTTCACCAAGACCATTGGGAGTTCACGGCCCTTGGTGCCCGCTCTTCTGGATCGCGATCTTGCGACTTCTACGTCGTCGAAACCCTGGTTCATCAGGGTTTCTTTTATCTCTTCAACAGGAGTGCTTTCTGGCACTCCTTTTAACACCACCTGGTGCTTCTTATCCTCCTGCAGCGTATAGGTGAAGTAGCTCACCTTCTTTTGATCACAGAACTTCACCATAACCCTGTGATCTGCTGCAGTTTGGGGGGTGACTTTTATTCCCTCCATTGTCATCTTTGCCTTGGTGTAATTGATCTTTTTATCACCAAGGCTCTTGGAGAACTCTGACCAATCCTGACACGCAATGGTGACAGGCTGTAGGGCTTTTTTATAGTCTTGTTCGTTAACTGGCCTTTCTGGCACAGTTTTCGTCTTCTTAGCCGGCTGTCTCTTGACTTTTGCGGCTTCTTCTAAGCTCGGAAAATCATTTTCCGACGTATCTTTATCGGTAGACGTTGCAGGCCGCTTTTTTGCCTTCTTGGCTTTTTGGGCGCCGGATATGCCGGCCACCACCTCGGCTGATGTCTTTTCCTTTTTATCATTTTTCGATGCGACCTCGTTGAGTTTTGCCGTCAAGGCATTTACCATGCTCTCCAGGCTCTTTATCTTAGCCTGGAGGTCATCTATCTGCACCTTTTGTTCGTCTAAAAGGGCGTCACGTTCGGCAATCTGGTGCTCCCCACTTTTGGTGGGGGCATTCTTGCATTCCATGTAAGATGCGGGGTGTTTCCCCCCGCAATTTACACAGGTCGCTTCGTCTTCTTTTGAGCGCGTACAGTCGGAGCTCCTATGCTCCTCTCCGCAGCTCACGCATCGTACAGGGTAACCGCAGTTACTCTGCACGTGCCCGAATCGCTGGCACCGGTAACACTGTACCGGTCTGTCGTTCTTGGCTTTTCTTTCCGTCTTTACCACCAACCTGTCTAGGTATTTGATGGCAAAGACCTTTTCGCTCTTACTTTTCACCAAGACCATTGGGAGTTCACGGCCCTTGGTGCCCGCTCTTCTGGATCGCGATCTTGCGACTTCTACGTCGTCGAAACCCTGGTTCATCAGGGTTTCTTTTATCTCTTCAACAGGAGTGCTTTCTGGCACTCCTTTTAACACCACCTGGTGCTTCTTATCCTCCTGCAGCGTATAGGTGAAGTAGCTCACCTTCTTTTGATCACAGAACTTCACCATAACCCTGTGATCTGCTGCAGTTTGGGGGGTGACTTTTATTCCCTCCATTGTCATCTTTGCCTTGGTGTAATTGATCTTTTTATCACCAAGGCTCTTGGAGAACTCTGACCAATCCTGACACGCAATGGTGACAGGCTGTAGGGCTTTTTTATAGTCTTGTTCGTTAACTGGCCTTTCTGGCACAGTTTTCGTCTTCTTAGCCGGCTGTCTCTTGACTTTTGCGGCTTCTTCTAAGCTCGGAAAATCATTTTCCGACGTATCTTTATCGGTAGACGTTGCAGGCCGCTTTTTTGCCTTCTTGGCTTTTTGGGCGCCGGATGTGCCGGCCACCACCTCGGCTGATGTCTTTTCCTTTTTATCATTTTTCGATGCGACCTCGTTGAGTTTTGCCGTCAAGGCATTTACCATGCTCTCCAGGCTCTTTATCTTAGCCTGGAGGTCATCTATCTGCACCTTTTGTTCGTCTAAAAGGGCGTCACGTTCGGCAATCTGGTGCTCCATACATTGAGCCTTTTGCCTCTTCTCGTGCTTATCTTTCTTTGACATTTTCGCGCTAGCACTAGCACTTCCACTGTCACTTATTTTTTTCATAAACATCGCCTGCAAATGCAGCGATGTTTTATCGCGATATCTCACAACGGCACGAAATACCGGTCGGCAGTTCCGAGAAACTGCCAACTAATTTAACGTACCAACTTTTTACAAAATTTTCGGATCGGAAAATTTTTAAATTTTTGTCGATCGCAACCAACTGGAAATGCAGTCAGCCTACCGCTTTCACGGCCGATTCTTTTTCAAAAACCGATCGCGCCCACAGTCGACCTTACAACCGAACTGCGGTTTACTCCGCCCTTAAGGGGAGGAGTCAATCGCTAAAAATTTTCTCTGGGGGCGTTGAAAAACGCCTGTTGTCTCTGCTTGGCACCAAACCTAACCTGCAAAAATCACTCGAGAAAGACACAACCGTTCACCTCGAGTGCTAATCGCGTACTGACGGAACACGACTGTCGTCTTAAACTACACATATACAGCTTATCATTTAAATGATAAAACATTTTTTAGAACTCTCCCGCTTCAGAGTAGGCGGATCTAGCCAACTGCTGCATGTTTCAATATTTACAATTTTCGGTTGGTCTGTCACACTAATTTCAGTAAATATTTTTTCCAGAAACTGTTTTTTCTGATGATCTCGAACATATACAATATCAGCCACATAAAATATATTTTCTTTTACAAGGTTCGTAATTTGTTCATAATTAACATAACCTTTCGAAAATAACAGTCCATGTACATTATATGTCACAAAACTAACTTGCTTCTTATCACGATCTGACTGAATAAGGTTGTGGTGCTTCCATTAAAAATTTGTTTGTTTGCTTACCATTGCAAATCGCAATTTCTTTTGCAAAGAATTGAAAACCTTCTGTTGTGGTGGTTAAATTAAAGCCTTGGATGTCAACTGAAAACACCTTCATTTTGATAATATTTTAGTCAAGACTGGTTGACTAACTGTCAGACAGGTTAATTTACTATTTAACTTATCTTTCTTACAATCTCACTAAGTGGGAGGTACTCAAAAATACAATCATAAATAATTACACAGTAGGCTTTGGTGTTGGTTGGAAAACCTACTCGTGTTTCAATTTCCACTTTGACATTGTTACCCGTTTTGGGGCTTCAAAAAAAGTACCCTTCAAAAAAATACAATGTATATTAATATGGTGAATATTTCCCAGGGCTAATTACTGCTCAGAAAACATGAGATTCTCAGGCGATAAAAGAAAACATTATTCGGTACTTAGGCATTTATTATCATCATTTAAAAAAATATCGTGGAAGCCAAAGAATAGGAGAGGGATTTTTGGTTATAATCAGAAATTAACTATGTTAGTAAAATACAGGCACTTTAGTAAATATGTCTTATAGATAAGAAACAGTAATAAACCTAATATAATAAGACTAGTAAGATGATAACTTATCTTTGGTCAGTCAATCCACGAAACTCCCCGATGAGTGTCGCACGGGCCACGTGAGGCGGAACGGTCTGTCTACCCCTTACGGTTTCCGATATCCCGTGGGTCTGCTCCTGTGCGTGGAAAGAAGCCAAAGATTCACCCGGATTAACCACGTGTACAGGAAAATATGAAATTAGGGAATCAATTCACTACCAAAAAAAAACTAGAAAGAGGTTTTATAAATATTGTGATAAATATTTTAATTAGGTTAAATTATTCTTACCCCTATCTGGGTTAAAAAAGAATTATTTGTCGGACGACAAATAATCGTACGGCCACGAGGGTTCTCTAACTACGATGGTCCAAAATATACCTCGATATGTTTCGGGGGCAGCTCGCAGTGTGTTAGCAATAAAAATCCAGCAAAGCTGACAAATAAACTCGGCACTATTCCCAAAATATCCCGAACTCCAAGATTCTAATCAGCGGAAATTCTGCACTGGGTCAAGGCCTATTGCTGCACTGTCGACTGCTCTCGAAGGTGGTCGGAAGGAGTACTGCCAATCAACCAAACTACCAGTACCGGACTGAGATGAATGAAAGTGAGTGAAAAGTGTTTTGTAGTGATTCCAGGAAGATAAACTAAACTAAAATAAAGATAAACTAACGAAACATGGTACCGACCCTCTGCCAAAGCCTAATCAAATATGAGCAAGAAAATACGTAATCAACTCTTACAAATTCTCGATACGGTCACAACAAAGTACGACCCTGTATCCCGACTTACTGTGCAGTACCGGATATGCAAAATAACCACGCACCAGGCTCGACGCAAAATGTACTCCATTTCCTTTTCAGTACCTTCGCCAAAATGGCAAAATATGGAAAGTCTAAGTAACTGAAATTCCAACACAATACAACCAAACCTGGTAAGCAAATATAACCATAACAACATCCACCATAGACGATTTGAGATTTTCATCTCGTCTCGAGCAGTCAATAACAAATAAATTATGTGTTTCAAAGTCACTGTAACTTAGAAGCGTTTGCCTACGATCAGCAAAATTCATAAAACTCTGGTAAAATTTTGAATAATTATGGTGAGCCTCAGCGTAGTCCTTTTTCTGAAAATTAAGGTTCAATCTTTCATAGGGATAATATTCACCATTCAAAAACAGTCTAAATCTGAAACATTTATGTAATCAAATTTTGTTGTATTTTCTTTTGCATTATCTTTACGATTTGTCTGAAATGCAATAACGACAAAACGAGGACATTCAACATTGGTGGAGGTTTTTATACCCAATTTTTCTTTTGATGATCCTTCATTTAGGGTAGGCCATTCATGTATTTCCCATTTTCTAAAGGGTATAATGATTGGTTTATCATTACTAATTGATTTGAACAAAATCATTTTAATAACATCATTAGGTGTAATGTGTTTTACTTTCAGTTCAACGCTATCAATCGTAAGTTCTACTGAGATGTCACCAGTTAAAAGTATTGCATTATTATCGTTACGCGCTCGTACTAACCGCAGTGTATGTTTACCGAACATTGCCACTTTATAATCATTAAAGATTCCGAATATATGACCAAGCGGAATTCGCATATAAAATTCTCCATTTTTGTAAATAGGTGGATTTGTTGGATAACTACAACCGGCTATATTAAGATGTTTCGTATCTTCTTCACTATAACATAAGTATCCTCGAATTAGACTTATTATGCCAGGGTCCTTTACGTGTTCTATTTCAATGCCATTCAGTTCGTACGTAATAGAATCAAAAAATAATGTTCCTGCGTTAGTGATCAATTTAAATTCCCCAGTCCCCGTTTTTTTTTTTTAAGTTTTCCTCTGATTGTTAGGGCAGCATCAAATGCAACAACCAAACATCGCTTCGGTTTATTGTAATCTCGATGACATCATTATTTTGAAAGGATTTAATGAATGGTAAATATGTTCGATAGTCAATATGATGAATCGATGTGTCGTTTAGAGGAGTTGTGTACAGGTCTAAAACTTGGTTTGACAACATAACCAATCGATTGGAGAAAAGATGCGTTTGCAGAGGACAATTTACTACCAATCTTCTTGCTAGAATATTGTTGAAAGACTGAGTTATTAGCGCTCAGACGATCTCTTTTATAGGATTCAATAACTAGAACCATTTTTTCAACTCCAGTCTAATAATAATTTCCTCTCCACGAAATTTAACTAGATTAAAATCTTGATCAAGAATTCTTAAAGTAATATTGTTTATTTCAGCTCGATTTATAGGTAAATATATTAGATTTTTTGGTATTTCATCCATAGAAAATCCTGGATTGGCGGTGATCGGAAATTCATACAAGGTGTATGTTGGCTGATTATTATAAGCTCCAGCTGTTATGTTGCTATCTATATGAATTGTTCTAACTTTAACAATATTAAGAGGAAGATGGGATTCTTGTATTTTACCAGCCTCTAATATGTTATTGGAAAACCCTAGTAAATAACCTAATGAATTTCTGCTTTCTCTACAGTCAATATCAAAATCACGATGAAATATTTCACACTTTAACATATTATTGTTAGGTTGCAAGGAAAATATATTTTCCCCGCCAAATTTCTGTTTTGGAGCCAAGCATTTTTGATATACTGATTGATTTCAGAGTTTTTTTTCTTGATAGTAAAATTTTGTGGAATCTTCAATGTTTGGTATAGTGTTGTACGAAAAGAATCCTACTAGAGCTAATCCGTACTGAAAGTTTGGGTCTAGATAAATTGGATTCACAAAATATATAGAGAGAGTTGACGTACGTCCTTTCAGTGTTAGAATAATAGACATGACTAATTGATTGTGTTTGTGTTGCCAGTTTTATACAAAAATTCAATACACAAACGATCACAAATACTGATACTAAATTTTGTAAGCGGTTTCTATCATACAAAAGTTTAACATTACGAAAATAGTTAATTAATTCCAAGGGTGGTTTTAAATTATGTTCGTGTTACCAGTTTTATACAAAAATTCAATACACAAACGACCACAATTACTGCTATTAAATTTTTGTAAGCGAGTTCTATTATACAAAAGTTATCATTACCAAACATTACCAAAATAATTAATTAATTCTAAAGGTGGTTTTAAATTACTAAAACTATCGAAGTAGGTTACTGATTTTCCTCGCTTTCGATAAGCAACCCAATGAGCACCAGCATTTTTATTTAAATCCAAGTTAATTATACCACTTTCGTTGTATATAGTGTTATTTACATACAAGTTTATTTACATAACTTTGAATCTTGTGATCGTACAAAGCTCTAGTGGGTAGCTTTATTGAAAGTTTTTTGTTTGCTTTTTCAAATATAAGCCAAAACCTTTTGGAGACTTCTTCAAATATAGGCCCGACCTAGGGTTTCCGATTTCCACAGGCGGTTGCTTTTTGTTATCATTCATCTTTTTCGTAGCGTTTTTAATAGCAATAACATTCCTGGCTACTGTTGATTCCCCACCATCAAGAGCTCCTAATGCTCCTAATGCACTTAAGATCGGCAATTGTGGTAAAAATCCGACAAATTTAGCCTCAAACGGTTTGATTCGAGGAATTTTAACTTTTCAACGTCCACCAACTCTTTTGACTGCAGCTCGACCAGACCGTAAGGCTAGTAAAGTGGCTTTTTGTAATACCTTACTGTTATCAATGTCTGTTTCATTGAGAGTTTTTTTCTTCTTCTTCAGCGCACTCAAAATCGGTTTAAGGATGTGTTTTTGGAAATTAAAAGTTTTCTTCTTCATACCCATACCAAGTTTTCTTTTAGCTTTCATAACATTAATAATAACCAAGCTGCGCGTTTTTCACCAAGACTAGAATCTTTTGCTTTAACACGTTTCCAAAACTAATGCCAAGATCACCTCTTGACAAGCGTTTATATAGTTTAGTTTCGGGTCCACAAAACTGGTAGCCTGGTAAATGCAATTCAAATGGTAGCTTATTAATTAAAGAATTCACAACACCAGGGCCTACGTGATTGAAGGTTAACATGATACTAATGATAAATCTGTATGAAGTATAAATATGGTTGCTGTCAAAAAATTAACATACTCCAACGAATCACAATGCAGGTTGTTTGGCAGAACCTTAAATTACCAATTGAAAATTTTGATTTTAATCAAAATTACTCTGAGCATATTAAGCACAGTAATTTGCTACCAAACTGTTTTCGCGTGAAGGGTGTCAAGGAAAGTGAAGGGTGTCAAATATTTTGCATACAAGGATAATGACACAATAATAGATCCGGAACAATCTCAGGAAAACTCTATATTTATATTTGATGATGTGGCGTGTGAAAAACAAGATAAAATACGTGCATATTTTTCCATTAGTCCATCCATGGGTCGTCACAGAAAAATCGATGTTGCTTACCTGTGTCAGACGTACTCAAAAATTCCCAAGCAACTTATACGTGACAATTGTAATATTGTTGTTTTATTTAAACACAAAAACACAAAAACACATATACCCTGATATGTTATAGGACACTTTCAAATATTTATGTCGTGAATGTTGGAATACGCGATATGAATCAATGGTAATAGTAAAGAACTTTGAGTTGAATAATGGTCGTTATAGAAAAGGATTTGATCAGTATATAAAGGTGTAGTTGTAGTAGGTATGGAGAACATTTTGATTCAGTTGCGATAAAGCTACCCAATAACGCAGATATTGAGCGCAAGAGAAAAATTTCTAAAATAGTTAAGGATGTAAGGAAAAAATATTTGTCTTTAAAATTAGGACGGCCTGAAAATGATAATACTCTGAACAGATTATTCGCTTTCATCACAGCACCACGAAGTGATATTGCTAAACAACAAGAACGCAATCAAATGTTTAAACAGACACTCAAAAGAGAAAGACGACAACAAGAGCAGTCACAACAACAACAGCTTCAACAGCAGTTAGAGCAACAGCAGCAGCAACAACAACAGCTCGAATGTGCCTCCACGAGTAGAAAGGATGTTCAGTTTCTACCTATTCAAGATGTTGCATCATATGTTGCAGGTGATGATGACGATAATGATGATGATGATGATGATGATGATGACAATGATGATGTATTCTCCAAAGATAGTTCGAGTAAAACCGTTATGCAGGAATATCTAAGTCAATATCCCTAAATTGCTCAAAACTATATTACAGAATATTTTCAGTCCTCACCTCTGATCGATACTAAAAAAGGTCTTGAATATGATAATATATTGAATGGTAATATCATCCTAGATGGAGAACAAATTGATGGTACTAAAGGATTTTATAATTTATTGTTTTATAAAGATCCAATTGATTACACGAAAACCGGTCTAGAGAATTATAAGAAGATTTTGAAGAAAACTAACCTTTATAGATTAGGTTACGTATCAACAGGCAGATTAAAAGGTAGTGTTAGTCAAAAGTATACACTCTATAGTTAAACTATTAAAATAATAGTTATTAGTAAATAATATAATAGTTAAACCTCTATTGTCTCATAGAGGAGGAGGAGGACGCAAAGATGCCTAAATGACTTTTAATAGGAATTCAATCGATTACGTTTACTGGGATGACGTCAACGAACTCATAGATCGATTGAGATTATTATATGCCTCAAGACAAGCTGGAAATACATCTCACGAAAACGAGATTTTATCTATTATAGAGGAACTTAGGGAATCAAATGTTATATATTAAAAATTAATAGAAAAGCTTAGTTACGCGATAAGTTTCGACAAGTTTGGTCGTCATTCCGATAAAGTAGATTGGAAAAATAATGTGTACTTTTCTTCAGCTTTAACCCGCATTTCAGATGGTGATATTGATGTAGAAAACGTAAAAATTTGTAATTTAAAATCTCCAACAAATGAAAATGATGCAGTAAATAAGCAGTTTTGTGATTCTCTAACAAATAGAATTCAAGCTCTAGAAAACTTTACATTACGATTAACGCCTACACAACCGAAGCACATGTCAACAAAACATTACGTAGACGAAATTTCTTTTGCATTTGATACAAGAGTTGAGAACCTTATTCAAGAGGTACAGTTCATAATAAAACAAATGGGAAACGAGATCAACTGTTTGCGAAAACAATTAGAAAAAATTGAAGTGCAATTAAATAAAGATTTATCCATAATTGATCTACCAGCCTAACAACATGACATCAAAGGAAAAAAATCCAACTGATTAATGAACTACATAAGCCAATCCGAAGAAAATTTCCTAGACGTCGGACTATTATTAAAGGTTTGAATGATTTATGGCAAGCCGAGTTAGGACAAATGGATCTTTATACTCGAGAAAATAAACAGTTTAAGTATTTTTTGCTGGTAATTGATTGCTTCTCAAAATATATTTAGTTTAAACCACTAAAATCTAAGTTGGGTTTGGAGGTAATTAAACATTTAAAGTTATTCTAAACAAGAGTGGTAAATGTCCTGTAAATTTGCATACAGATCAGGGAACTGAGTTCTACTGTCACGATTTCCAAAAATTAATGAAAACCTATAAAATTAATCACTATTTAACATTTACGCATTTGAAAGCTGTAATCTCTGAACGAGCGATACGCACGATAAAAGAGAAACGTTTTAAAAAATTTAGCTTAAATGGTACTTATAAATGGATTGATATTTTGCATAACATTGTGGAAAATTACAATAATCGAGTACATAGGACAACTAAAATGAAACCTTGTGATGTAACAAAGAAGAATGAGAAGATGTTGCTAAACACCGCGTTCAATCACATAAAGCTAGCTGTTGACAAGGTTAATTTAAAAGTTGGAGACATCGTGCTTATCAGTAAAGTTAAACATATTTTTGAAAAAGGTTATACGCCAAATTGGACAACTGAACTGTTTAAAATAGTAGCTATTAAAACTACACAACCGATAACATATGTACTTGCGGATTTAAGTGGCAACCCAATACGGGGAGCATTCTATAAGTATGAATTACAGAAAACCAAACAATCTGATGCGTATTTAGTTGAGAAAATTTGACAACGAAAAGGTAATAAGGTTTACGTAAAATGGTTGGGGTTTAACAATACTCATGATAGTTGAATTGATAAAAATAACAAATTATGAGTCACCCCCCTCCCAGTGAAAACGTCACAGTGTATGCGCATTTCCTCCAATCATTGCTTTATGTCTAAAATTTTTCGCTTAGTAGTTCAAACGCGCTGTGCTTACACACCCACGTACACACGCACTCACACACACACACACACACACACACACACACACGCACACACACACACGCACAAACACCCCCCCCCCCCCCCACACACCCAAACAAAACACACACATACACACACACACACACACACACACACACACACACACACACACACACACACACACACAAACAAAAACACACACACAAACAAACACACACACACAAACAAACACACACACACAAACAAACACACACACACAAACAAACACACACACACAAACAAACACACACACACACCCATAAACACACACACACACATACACACACACACACACATACACACACACACACACATACACACACACACACACACACACACACACACACACACACACATACACACACACAAGGCCTAGCCGAACCGACACTAGGACGGTATACGAGATGGAGACGAGTGCTGATGGGGACATGGAATCGCTCGCTGAAGACAAGAGTGACAAGATCTCTGCGAAAATGAAGCACCTGTCACCGCCGGACACTCACAACAAACCGTTCAAGAAGAAAAAGGACTCAGGAGTAGGACTCTGCTACAAGGGAGCTACGCAGAGCACCGGTAACAAGAGGAAGGACAGCATGCCACCATGGGAAGAGGTCCAATCAAAAAAGGAGAAGAGGAAGCTACGCAAAGAGCAGTAATCGAAGCAGCCGCCGAACCGAACACGACTAGCGACTATGCAGGCTTTACAAAAACCCGAGAAGAAAAGGCGAGGAAGACGGACCAGACCAGATGCTCTGATCATTCGCCCAACCGAGAAAAAGAAGTATGCTGACATACTCCGCCGCATCAAGAAGGACGTCCCCGATAACCAGATCTGTTCTACGGTAGACAAGATTCGGAAGACAGCTGCTGGAGACATGCTGATCACGCTTAGGAAAGGGAGCAATGGTAAAGGCAAAACCCTACAGAAGACGATTGCAGACATCCTTAAGGACGACGCTAAACTCATCAATAAGGGTCCCGAAGAAGATCTCAAAATCCAAGATCTGGATAAGAGCGTAACGGCAGAAGACATTCAGGCGGGACTACAGAAGGCAGCCGGAGATAACTGTGAGATGCCGCTTGAAGCTGTCAGCTGTCAGGCGTGAGGTCTACAGAGGCAATCAGGTTGCCGTTGTAAGACTAGCAGCATCGGTAGCGCAAAAGGTACTCGGAGAGCGTAGCAGGGTCAAGACCGGCTGGGTCAACTGCCGAATAGAACCAGTGGAAAGACCAATCCAATGCTACCGATGCTGGCACTTTGGACATTTTGCTGGCCAGTGTAAAAGCATAGTAGATCGGTCTAAACTCTGCATTAAGTGTGGGCAAGCATGTCACAAAATCGCTGAATGTAAGAATTCAGCTAAGTGTGTCCTATGTGCTGAGTAATATGGCACAGAGAATGTTGCCCATCATGCCGGCATCAGCAGATGCCCGGTTTATAAAGAGGCACTCCAGAAGTTAAAGAACAGACGGAAATGAGAATACTACAGCTCAACCTCAATCACTGTGAGGCTGCGCATGACCTGCTCATGCAAAACGTGCGCGAATTGATGCCAGAGGTAGTATTAATAGCAGAGCCGTACAGACATCTAAGTAATCAACCATGGCAAATGGATAGTACAACCAAAGCCATTATTTGGTCTCGTGAGAAACTTCATCTCCAAAGAGTGGCAAATACCAGAGAAGCAGGGTTTGTGCAGCATGGATAGATGGAATACGATTCTATAGCTGCTATGTGCTGCCCAGTCTTACCGTCGATGGTTTTGATGACTTCCTGGACCGACTGACCGAGGATGCGAAGCAGCATTATCCAGTGGCAATAGCCGGCGACTTCAACTCCTGGGCAGTGGACTGGAGCAGCAAAGAGACTAACGCAAGAGGAAGAACACTACTAGAGGCCATGTCCACATTAGATGTGGTCCTGCTCAACAGTGGAGATACTCCAACGTTCACAAGAGCAGACACAAGCTCCATCGTAGACCTCACTTTCGTTAGCAGCAACCTCATCAGGAGAAGCAACTATTGGAAGGTGATGGATATCTACACGGCCAGTGACCACAGTGCAATACTCTAGGAAATATCCAAAGACCAGAGCCCTGGCAGAATCAATCAGCCGACCAATGTAGTCGGGTGGAAGGTTAAATCATTCGACCCGATTGTTTTCGTAGTGGCCCTGAGAGAGGACCCAATCATCGCTGGGAATACCGAGAAGGAAGCAAGGGAGCTAATGGGGAGAGTTGTAAATGCCTGCGACGCGAGTATGCCCCGTAAACGTGGCGTGGGTCGGCGTTCGTCGGTGCACTGGTGGAGCGACCAAATTAGCTATCTACGTAAAGAGTGCTTTAGAAGGAGACGAATATCGCAGCGTAGCTACCGACGACCTGACTCTGCAGAACTGGTGGCAGGGTATAAAAAGGCACGTCGGAAACTGAAAAAGGCCATTAAGGATAGCAAAGGGAAGTGCTGGCAGGAACTAATCGACGAGGCGGATAAGGATCCGTGGGGTAGGCCATACAAGGTGGTTATATCTCACCTGAAAAGCCAGCCAATGCCGTCATCTACGTGTCCACACCTATTACAGAAGATCGTAACCACGCTGTTTCCACAGCAGCGTCAATTTGACTATCCGCCAGTGTATTGCGACCATACCCCACCTATCACGGCGGACGAACTGATGGAAGCGTGTAACCGACTAGGGAACAATAAAGCACCGGGATTGGATGGAATCCCAAACATCGCATTGAAAACAGCTATTAAAGCAGCGCCATCATTGTTCCTCGAAATCTATGACGCATGCCTCAAGGAAGGGACTTTCCCTTGAAAGTGGAAACAGCAACGACTGGTACTACTTCCTAAGGGTAAAACACCTGCAGAAGAACCGTCATCGTATCGGCCGCTCTGCATGCTAGATACTGCAGGCAAAATATTAGAGCGAATAATCCATCAAAAGATCGAGGAAGCAGTCGAACCGCTCCTGGCTGACAACCAGTCAGCTTTCGGAAGGGGCGGTCAACATTAGATGCGATTGACCTCGTTGTTACTACAGCTAAGGATGCGATCGCCGGGACTAGATGGAAGGGTGGTAAGAAAAAATACTGCTTGGTGGCTGCCTTGGACATCAAAAATGCCTTTAACTCCGCCAATTGGGATTGTATCATGCGAGCCCTCGAGGAGAAAAAAGTACCAGGGTACCTTCGTAGGATAGTAGCTAGCTACTTCACAAGCCGGGTCCCGAAATACGACACAAAGAAAGGCCCGAAGGAATATCGTATAACTGGTGGAGTCCCCCAGGGTTCGGTCCTAGGCCCGCTGTTGTGGAATGTCATGAATGATGGCGTACTAAAGCTGCAATTTCCGGCGGGCGTCAAACTCGTGGCATACGCAGACGATGTGGCTGTAGTTATCATGTTCAAGAGGATCAACCACTGGATGAACGCGGTGAATCTGCAATTGGCACACCACAAGACCGAGGCAGTGCTAATCACTAGCAGAAAGAAGGTGAAAACTATTGCGCTGGAAGTCGGAGAACATCAAATCACATCACAGCCGTTCATTCGGTACTTGGGAGTGATGCTGGATGTCCGGCTGAATTTCAAGCAGCAAGTAGAGCATGTAAGTACCAAGGCGTCGGTGGTGAGGGCAAGCCTATCACGGCTAATGCCGAATGTTGGAGGTCCAAAACAGAGCAGGAGGATGCTACTGTCATCGGTGGTCACTTCGGTGTTGACCTATGGAATTTCCATCTGGGCTAATGCCCTCGAAATGCAAGTTACAAAAAGAAAGATCGCATCAATATATCGACTGAGTGCATTGAGAGTGACTAGTGCCTTTCGCACTGTATCTGAAGACGCGGTGTGCGTTATTGCTGGAATGTTACCTATTCGAGTGCACGCCGAAGAACGGCAAGCCCTGTATCGACGACGAAAAACATTTACGTCGAGTCCTGATGAATAGAACGGAGGAACGGCAGAATAGTGTACGCCAATGGCAAGCACAGTGGGATAACGCAGAGAAGAGAAGATGGACATACCGTCTTATACCGCGGGTAGAGACGTGGCTGAACCGAAACCATGGTGAGGTCACCATGGTCAAAATCGAAATATCTCTTGACATGTCAGAGATATCGATTTCGGGCTTTCACTGGACGATTCCTCTTTAAATTACCTTTCTTGCCATGTAGTAAAAGCTGTACCATTCCATTTGAAAAAACTGAACAAAACTTCAAAAAAACTATTGTTGAATGTAATGCCACCTCGCGGTTTCATTTATAAACTAAATAATTTATCTCCCAAATTATCTGATTGTCCCAGCAATAGCCTTTTAAATTAATCCAAATTGCGGAAAATTGGTTAAGGCAAACGGACATTAGACGACTTTTTATCTCAATAGGTAAAACTCCCCCGCCCCTCTATTCGTGAAATTACGACAAAATGTCATAAAACAAAGTTGTAGGAGACAGTTTGTTAATTATAACTGAGAATTTTTCTTATTCGGTTAACACTTGAAAATACCCAAAAAAATTATTTTTAAAAATGTTTACCTCGTCACGCCCTCTTGCGGTCGTTTTAGAAGCTTAAAAATATTTTTGGTGAATTTCTCATGATCATTTTTAGTACAATTTTTTTTCCCAAAGCTGTGGGATAAATAGTTTTCAAGATACGGCCGCGATCCATCCTTAATGGGACACCTGGTACAGTCCAATTCTCGAAACCTGAGGATTACACCACAAACAAAATCCATATGAACTAAGAGTTATACGTATATCTGAGTTGGAGCCATCCAGATTACGAGAAGATCGAGGCCAACGAGAAAGACTTTCTCCTCGACCTCGGAGCAGATCTCCGAGCCACCAATCAGATACCAGCTCTCTAGTTCGCAAATCAGTCAGTAGAGCGCCTATTTGTAGAAGTTTGTAGTTTTAAATAATAATAATAATTTAGAACGAATGGGTAGTTGGCATTCAGAGAGTCCGGACATGTTTCGTGAGCTCTCTTTAAGCCGATTACAGTTAGAAGGGGTAATAGTGGCGTGATACTGACGTCATAGAAAACCGTTAAAGACCGTTGCTTTCGGGCGGTGGCTTTGCGGTTTTGTGGGTTTTTGTGGAGTTTTAAGGGCTTTTTCGTGTGAAAATCGTGAATAGCGAACTATGGAAAGTTTCATCGAGAGTGTCGAGTGCGAATACGCGCGGTCGGAGGACTCTCTGAGCCCCGGCATAGACCTTTCGCAGGCGTTTAATGAAGCTAGAAGACTGAATAAGGAGTACGAGGCCGAGACCGCTCGGCTCAGAGATGAGCTGAGCGCATCTAGGGCCCATAACGAAGATTTTGAGGCCAGATTAGTAGCCTCGGAGACGAATGTAGCGGCTTTAAAGGGGGCCTTTGATCAACTCCGAAGCGAGTTGAAAGAAGGGCGACCCCAGGCCGCTGCTGAAGAGGAAGAAGTTCACTTCAACAAAGAGACTGCTTCTGCAATGGAGGTGCAGTCTTCCAAGAGGAATAAGAAAAGGACGCGCAGGAAGATGCCCCTCGCGAATTCAGGTAAGCCGGCTCCCGTCCATGTGACGGGGCCAACTAACGGAGGCCATTCTTCGGCATCCGAATCCGAGCAAGCGTAATCACACCACGCAAGCGTAAATCCACCCCGCCGCCCACTGACGATGAGAACTATCCAGTTCTCTCTGAAAATGAGCTAGCGGGTTCCCAGTCCTCGCTCCCTTCCCAGGGAGCCTCGAAATCTTCCGTCCAGGCTCCCCCTAAACCCCAAGCCCCAAAAGCCAGCCAGAACCCGGCACCTTCCGCCGGTTCTGCTTCTTCGGCTAAACACAGAATCCTTCCTATCGTTTTACACGATAAGAAGGTCAACATGGAGGTGGTGTGAATCCTCAAAAGTCATAATATCGACTTTGGGCACACCACCACCAAACCCCAAAATATAATGTTTTTCCCAAAAACAACAGACGCTTATCGAGCAATGACCAAGTTGTTCGATGAGCGCAAGTACCTTTATAACACGCTCCTCAGTCCTGAGGAGCGAAATATGAGGGTGCTAATCCGCGCTATTGCCGAAACAATACCGGAAAAAGACATTAAAGCCGAGTTAATCAGCGCGGGCTTTCACGTTACCCGCGCCGAGCGATGGCGAAAGGATAATAAACCTATCGCCGTCGTCTCGATTACCCTCCCTAAATCAGAAAAACATATTTTCAATCTAAGATACCTCTTGCATCAAACTATTAAGCTTGAAGCACAAAAATCAAGTGGCGAAGTTGGGCAGTGTTACAACTGCCAACTTTTTGGCGACACTGCACGTAAGTGCAGAGCCCCCCCTAAATGAGTAAAATGTGGAGGGTCATGCAGTAAAAGACTGAAAAAAAGACCCCAAATCTCCGGCCACTTGTTGTAACTGTGGTGGTTCTCACACCGCTAGTTTCAAAAAGTGCCCAGCTCGCCCAATTAGAGGTGCTGCGAAGGCTTCTTCCTCGCAGCATCCCTCTAAGGCTGTTCCAAAAGCCAAAACCCCCAAACCCGCAAAGACTCCCACATCCACCTTCGTGTGGGGGTCTCAGCGTGGTCAAAACAATGCCACTTTTAATATCGAGCAGGCCCAAGTTGACTCACAAGCTGTTTTCTCACAGCTCATGAGTCACATGGCCTTGCAAATGGTTGGTTTTCTTCAAAACCAGTTTCTAAGTTCACCTCCAAAAATTTTTAATGGCCAATAAACCGGTTGCCCTAAAATAATCTCCTGGAATGCTAATTCGGTGCGGGACAAGAAGGAGGAACTTGTCCACGCACTGACTGAGCATAATATTGATGTCGCCTTAATACAGGAGACTTTCTTAAAACCCTCCCTTAGATTCAGCGTCCCGAATTACAAAGTATAACGGGACGACAGAATCGGCAGCCGAGGTGGCGGCACGCTGATTCTTGTTAAAAGTAACCTCCGGCATTATAAAATTCCTACTCCAGACCTTGCCAGTCTGGAAGCAACCTCCATAACTGTCGAGCTCGCAGACCGACCTCTAATCCTCCATTCCGCGTATCAGCGCTTATCTAGTTAGCTAGATTAGAGCTGATTACGCTGCCATATTTCGAAGCAACGCCGCCACTATATGTGGTGGCGACTTCAACGCACATAACGTATTCTGGGGATGTCGCGACACAAATTATCGTGGCGCGGCCCTTAGAAGGGTGTGCGACTCGCTTGGTTGCATCGTCGATTATCCCGACGAACCCATCCATTATCACCATCCGGGGTTCGCCGGATCGGTAATCGACCTCTTCATAACGAAGGGTGTACCCCGAGCTTCTGCCACGTCGGTCTTGCATAAGCTCGACTCAGACCACCTCCCTGTTCTCTTTGAACTGGGGGACGTCCGACTCCTGGATGCGTCGTTCAAGCCGTCACATTTCGTGACGGACTGGAGGGTTTTCCAAGCCACACTTCGGTCCACAGGTCCACTCCCCGGGATTGCTGACCCGGAGCAGCTCGATCTTGCTGTTGGGAAACTGACGGAGGATATCCAAAGGGCTTTCAGCCTAGCCACGAAGCCTCGGCTGTCAAATCAACAGCGGCTGACTTCCGATCTCCCGTCGGACCTGAAAAATCTTCTCCGGCCGAAAAATCGCCTGGTGAAGAAGGCCAGGTCTTCTCGAAATCTCGAGGATAAAGGACGGGCAAATCGGGCTGTCAGAGAAGCCAAAGCGGAGATGTTGAAATACAGAAATGAGAAGTGGGACAACCTGCTTCTCTCTGTAGACACATCGAATCTGAAGCAGATCTGGCGCCTGACAAGATCGTTGACGGGGAAGTTCCGCAAGGAGCTTCCTCCGTTGAAGTCGGATGATGGCTATATTGCCGTCTCCGACTCGGAGAAAGCCGAGCTGCTGGCGAAGTCTTTTAGACTCCAAATGACGAGTTCGAGGCTGATCGAGGCGCAGGAAAGAGAGCAGGCCGTCTCCGATGCATTCGCTCGAATGACGAACAAGCCTGACTTCTCTTTCCTGCAGGAACACCTCGTTTCTCCTAAGACAGTTATGGCTATTATTCGTAGTTTTGCCCCCAGAAAAGCTCCCGGATGAGATGGCATCACTGTATGCCAGCTCCGGAAGCTGCAAAGTAAGCAAATCGCGGAAATCACGAATATCGTGAATTCCATTCTGCGATTGCAATACTTTCCCAAAGCATGGAAACACGCAAATATTGTCGTGATTCCCAAGAAGCGAGATGCAAATCTCGCTTCTGATTTCAGGCCCATCAGCCTTCTAAATAGCCGAAAAAGCCATTTTATCCTCAATAAATGACTTTACCGACAGCAATGGTATCTTACCGAACGAGCAGTTTGGGTTCAGGCGGGGACATTGGTCCCTGCAATAGTCAGCCAGATTAACTGGCAATATACATCAGGCTATCCGATCAGGCATGCGTCTCGGCGCTGTCTTTTTGGACCTTTCCAAAGCCTTTGATAAAGTGTGGCACGAGGGGTTTATTTTTAAGCTACTCGATTTAGGATTTCTCGGGGACCTAACCACACATATAAAATCCTTTTTAGAAGGTAGATCCTTCCAAGTTAAAGTCAAATCAACCCTCTCGACTAGCAAATCCATCAAGTCGGGAGTCCCGCAGGGCTCTCCTCTTTCTCCGGCCTTGTTTAACATCTACTTGGCCGAATTTCCTAAATCACGCGACGTCGGTGTGTCATTCTTTGCGGATGACACCGCGTTCTTCGCGACGTCGGGCTTCACGTCGGTAATTCACCGGCGCCTGCAACGGCAGCTTGAGGTTGCCGTTGCCTGGCTTAAATTCTGGCGCCTGCAGGTCAATCCTAAAAAGACCCAGGCAATAATTTTCTCCAGAAATCGCTTTCCTCGCGAAGTTAGTTTGCTGGTAGACAAAGTGCCTATACCATGGTTGCAAAAAGCAACTTATCTAGGTCTACATTTTGACCGCTCGCTTCAATGGTCTAGTCAGATCCAGCATACGATCAGCAAGGGGTACGGAATCCTCAAACTTCTGTACCCCTTGATTTGTCGATCGAGTAAACTATCTCCGATAGTTAAAACCCAAATTTACGTAACAATGATAAGATGCTAGACGGCGGCTAAAAAACTTCAAACGTTTCAGAACAAAACCTTGCGTATGGCACTAAACGCGCCGTGGTACGTTCGAAACACCCAAATTATGAAAGAAACCGGTGTAGCCCCGGTCTCTAAATTCCATTCCCAAACTTACGCCAAGTTTTGCCTACAGGCAAGCTTGAGCGAAAACCCGCTAGTCCTGTTTATACCGGACAACCTACCCGGATTTCCCGGGTAAAGCTAGCTAATTGCCCCAATTTGCCTTACGGGCTGCGAGCAGAAAGGAATCGAATTTTCGATTCCCGGCTCGCGTAAGACCGCTTCGACAACAGTCCCTAACCGTGGCCAGGCGGTCTGAGAGATCGTCTCCGATCGATTGGACCGCCAATGGCACAAACCCGTCATATTTCTGATGGGGAATTCTTTCATATTAACCTCAGAAGTTCGACAGGATCTTCTTATAGACTATCCTTTCTTATCTTTCTTATCTATGCCACTTGCTAGGCAAACGCGGGTCAGATAGAGACCCTAAAAAATTAGTGCCTATATAGGGTAAAGTTGACTAGAAACGGGCAAGAGCCTTGAGGGCTAACCCAAAAACCTGGCTAAATAAGTCGAAGTCGAAGTCGAAGTTTAGAACGAATATAATATAATAATATTTATTATGGTACTTGTTAATTATACGCCCACCTAGCATGGAAACGCCATGATAATCGATTTTAGAATATTTTACGTATTGAAAATATTTCGTATTAATACAATTGATTCATTCTGCATATCGTGATTGGAGAATTTTTTTAATTGTTAATAATAAAATTAAAAGAATTTACATAACGTTGGAAACCAGCAAATTCTAAAAGGTTTTAATACATTAAAATAATAACCGTTTCAATTTTATTTTTTATTTTAGAACAGGCGTTGCATAAGTTATTTATTTTTTAGATATACTTATGGATTATATTGTTTGATACAATGATACAGTAAAAGGTCAATGTAGCATGTTTGTGGAATATGTGCATCATTACAATGTAAGAATAATACAGTATGTTTGCATTATTTTGAAAATAGTGTTAGATTTTAAAAAAATTGTAACCAGCAATTATATTAATCAACAAACGTATAGAAACCAACATATATAGCATTCAACGACGGGTTTCTTAAAATATTAGAATCCATGTACTAAACCCACGTAAATATAGTTTACAGCCCTGTTCTCCAGTACTTCCTGAATTTAAATTCTCCAATAAGCATAAAATTTGACATTCCGATGAATTCAATTCTCCATGTGAATTCTGCTGTATATGATGCCAAGAAATTCGTGTTTGTGCTTTTTTTTCTATTTTCCCTCTTCACAGAGCCCCACATTTTTATTCTAGGATAAAAATTAAATAGAAAAAGTGTTAAATTAATTTTCTGCATCAGAATCACAGCTGGAGTCGGTAGCTTCTCCATCATTAATGATAATAATTAAGGGTGTCACTTGGTAATTATTGTTTTTTGTACCAATCTAGTATAATTCTATGTGTATGTCTACACATTGCTTCCATTTCTCTCTAGTAATTTAGTTTAAAGCTTCTTGCCACAAAGCCTAAATATTGTTATCACTATGTCCATCTCTTCCTATATATTTGTCATAATATTGTTTTGCATTGGCCCATATTAATTCTATGGCGTTGAATTTGCAACTGGTAAGGTGGTGTATGAAGCACTTCATGTCCATGTTCTCATCTACTATATAATTTCTTTCAGTTTTATACTTTTTTACAATTTGTAATAATTCTAACTTCGTTAGGTTCCATTGAAAATTGATATTGTTTTTTTCCAACCATTCCATAATGTCTTGTTTCCTGAAACTTAGGTCTTGCATTTTTTCACTTAAGGCACTATGATATAGAGATTATCCATTCTTATAAGACATGGTTCTTCTAAATTACACAAAAGTTTATTCCTCAACCACTGCAGAAATAAGTCGTTATTCATTTCCCCATGATAATCACTATTTTTATTCTGTGAAGAAAATACCAGGCTTGCATTTGGAACTAAGCCATTCAGAAAACCTGCATCTAATACAATAAATCTTTTTCCTTCAAAGGCTAATGGATTTATGGTTTTATTATGGCTAATGGTTTTATACTTTTTACAAAAGTGTCGTGCCAAGATTTCCTAGGATTTCCTTTTGAAAATACCCATGTTTCATCTAGAAAAACGACTTTACGATATTTTCTTTCTAAATTTTCTACATAAATTCTCAAAAATGTTGTACGTTGTACAGCAATAGTGGCTTTTTCAATCAAATATCTCCTGCTGTTATCCTTTTTATATTTGAAACCAATAGATGGTAATACCCTTTGCAAAGAACACTTGCTTATGGACATGACTGATTTTTCTGCAAGTTCATGACTGAAACTTGATAGCATGATGTGCTTTTCTAAAGAACGAAAAATAATAAATATAAAATAATAATAATAATTTAAATAAAAACTCCTTAATATTATGTTATTAATTTTGTAGGTACTTACTCTCAGAATACATGCGATAAGTAACACATCGTATTTCACATTTGCTGCTATCAGAAAAACCAAATGTTTTTGCTGATAGCAAAATGAATGCAGATGAATGCTGTCAGGCACAATGCACATAATGAAATTACAAGATTTTTTTTATACATTTGAATACATATTCCTGGCATAACTTACAATTTTAACATTTTATTTCGATTTTAGCAGTTGTTACTTTGTATTTACTTCCTGAATTGCTGACCGCGGTATTACGGGACCCCCATTATATTTCTCATTTTCAAAATAGCTCAACAAATTAATCACCAGGTGTTGGGACTGAGAACTGAGTGGTTTGCCCTTCATGGCGACAAAATTATAAAGTATACAATATATAATGAAAATATCCTTATTTTATCACCTACACTGTGGTGTTAATGTTGAAAAACACTATAACGATACAACTTTTATTACTAAACAAACGACAGAAAAAGTCAATAATTTTAGGTTATATGAGGTTATATATCTTATTTATGATATGAGGTTATCAATGGAACCATCATATATAGGAACTACCCACGAAATTTCACGATATAGCTAGGAAAGTCGGTTTTGCTGCTATCTCTTTCTAACTTGTGTTAAATGCATTGATTATGTTTTTGAACTTACAGCAATACTTCTTTGTCTAACACGTTGCAGATTTTAAATAAGGATTTCCTAGCTATCAGCTTACTGTCCGACTTACGTCCGACGTAAGAGTCAGGTTTTAAGGATTATACTGAATTAAATTTGTCCTGAAGGCAGAAGTGAGATAAAAACGTTGCATATAACCAGATTGTACTGTATATAATAAGTAGGTCCAGGTGATATATGTCGATATTACGCAGGCGTCAAATTTAATGAAACTGGTTTTTATGCAATTTTTTTTTGATCGATAATTTTTTTTTAACTTTGATGATAACATTCTTCATTACCTTGTTATTCCTTCATTACCTGTATTAGAGTTTTCTCTCTGTGGATACAGTACATTTTTTTATGGAAAAGGTTTACTGAAATCTTAATTTTTTATTATTATATTATTTTTTTTAAAAATACACTTTTTTATAACAAGATAATGTTAATTTAACAGATTCTGAACGTTCTGAATCTGTTTATTTCAAGATAAATTATAGTTAAAAGCACATTTAAAAAATACAATGCTAATAGTTGAATAAATGAAACTTATTTTTTTTCACATTTTAAATTATATAAAATCCTACTTCTGCTTCTTGCATTTCTAAATTGACGATATCGTTTTCATCTTCTTCGTCTTCTGTCAACATAGTTTTCTTCTTCATTATTTTCATTTACAACAACTATACGTGTTCTGCATACATTATCGCACCTTTGACCATTTTCAGCTTTTACAAAATTGATTTCATTTTAAACTACTTTTTTTGCAACTGCATCTCGCTGGAGCGCAATTTGTCTTGCGGCCACAAGATTTCTGTAAAAATTACAAGTATATTATTATTAAGAGAACAATGAAGGATTAAAAATCGCATAACAAATATGTTTTACTTTTTCTATCAGTTCCTTAGGAGCCTTAGAATACTGACTTAGAATACTGAATACTGAATTCGTTCCGTTTCACTTGAACGGGGCGTAAGTGTCCTTTTTATACAGACTTTAATTTTCGATTGTTTTCTAAGTTGGTTTGTGGTAGATGAAGGTGTGCCGTTCTCACAGGAAATATTTAAAACACTTCAATGAATAAAATTGCAACAAAAACTGATATTTGAAAAAAGTGTGATTTCTTCCCTTCTTCTCCAGTTCCATGCCCCTGGATTTAACATGTTCACGCGGGGGCGGCCCACCAGTGGATCGCAGTCTTGATATCTATTGGACAAGGCGACCCATCAGTGGGTCACTTAGGTTATTTGCTATCTAGCGTTGCGACACTCTGATGTCTCGCAAGCACCGCTGCTTGATACTGTCTTTACATTTAAGCTGCCATGAGTTAATTCACTTATTGTAATTAGTCCGCCCTCCAGACATATTCATATAGTAAATATCGACGCAGGGCAAATATTTTTACTACGTTAGTGTAGTTTTGGGGTTAAAATCATATAATGGTTTCAATAAAATTACAAATAATTTAAAACATTTTTTTATATAATTAATAATAAAAATTTATTTTATTTATTTAAAATAATAATTTTAAACATATTAAAACACTCTTGTGTGTCCTTTCCCTTCCTGAACATCACCGTTTCCTGCATAAATAGAATATTATGATATTCATATGTATATCTCTCCATAACGCAAACATAATTTGTAAAATTTTATTCCATATTTATGGGGCTTATTAGGGTTATACTTTCCTCGCGAAGAGACTAAACTTTCGTCAATAACAATATTTTTTCCAGGGTTAACTATGTCTTGAAAAATTGTATTAGCTTTATTCACTAAAGGCCTGATTTTGTTGAGGCGATCTTCTTGATTTTTTTTTCATTGTTAGCAAAATGCCAAAATTTTAACAAATCTAGGAAACGATCTCTACTCATGATTTTCTTGAATAGTTCATTTAAGTATAGATCTTTTTTAGACCAATGTAGTTTTATATCTGGATCATATACTGCTTCCATTATTTTTATTAGTTCGGTTCGCGGGTCTGCGCGGCGAAAGAACTTTAAAAAAAAATAACATGTGTAAGTTATGATATGGGAAATCTGTGGTAATTTTTCATATAAATTGTAGAAAGCGATATGGCGTGTCTTCAACTAGAACATCGGCAATAAAATCAACTTCAGTACCGTCGAAATCACAATTTAGGCAGTTCGCTGTACCGTGCCTGAAGGCCTGGCAGCGATGGCACTGAATGTGGTTCGTTCGGCGGCTGTACAGTTCCCACTTGATTATATCATTGTTTATTGTTTTAATCTTTTTGACGTCAGCTAAGTGCCCTGATTTATCCATCGTTACTAGGTAGGAGTAACTTGCGCTGCTTCTCCTTTTAAGATGATTGCACTTATTCCCTGGTAAGTGTTTTTTACTGAGCACTTTTTTCCCATCCTCGGTGTCCACGATTGGTGGTCCCTTCTTCGGCCTCATTGCGCGGTTCGTATACGAGTAATACTTGTAATCGTGGAGGTCCAGTTCGGTCTTGATTTCTTTGAACGCATCTTGAGTTTGTGCGCACAGACGGACGCCGTTGGCTGCTTATTTCTTGAGGTATTCCCTCTTCGTTTCCACCTCTATCATGAAATCCGTATAATTCACTGACAATTGGGATGATTACAATTGGTGGTGGTTTCTTTTGGTTTTTTATGGGCCACAGTTTGCCGAGCCTCTGACGTCGCCACGGTCCTCCAATGAACCAGTCGATGACTACTGCACACTGCTCCAAGTGGTAATCAGATGATCGACATCCCGTCAATGATCAGGTTAACGAGAGCCCTCAAGGTTAAGCTTAAGATATACCACTCAGCACCACTATCTGGTCGTCCGCAAATGCTTGAACCCATCCTCTCCTTCTCTTTCCCTTTGTATCAATCCATTCATTCTTCTAAATCATCCATTCATGTTCAACAACCATAGGGTTGGTCCTTTATCTACCTTCATTTCTACACCGTTACTTATTGCTACTCTTTCACTCATAAAACTGTACACTATTCTCACTATCCTTTCATTCATCTTCGCTCTCATCAGTTCCTCCCGCACTTCCACTTGCATGGCCGTATTGAAGGCGTTTTCTAAATCCAACGTCACCACCAGCACGTGATGATTCTGCTTTGTTCTCTTTTATCTTCTCTATCACCTTTTCAATTATGTCTAGTGTTTTTACCCCTTTTCTGAAATCAAACTGTTTTTCGTCGAATATTCTTTTAACCTCATATATCGCCCTTATTCTTCTATTAATCATATTATCAATTATCTTTCCCATTACCGGTATCAGGCTTATTGGCCTCTCGCCATTCCTTTATTTTTTTTGATGGACTAGATATTTAACGTTATATATTCCCTTTTGTGTTTTGGGAAGAATAACATAAACCATCGCTAGGGGTCCCTTCTTATTCTTCCATCTTTGGACCTTGGAGGGGGTGAACCCTAGCTCAACGAGCTCTTCTCTGATCTCGTCCTCCGTGACCGTTTCCACGATATTGCGGAGCAGGACGTGGAGCTGCTTTTCATCCCTACTGCAGTAAGTGTGATAGGGAATTTTCCACTATCCAAGAATGCTGTCAATTTCTTATAGTCGGTTGACGTTTTGGGCAGAATCTTCACCCCTTCTGGGCGATTCAGCGCCTTGTCAGTGCCGATTTTTTCCTTGGTTATGAAGGTCATGACCTTCATATACTGCATCTTGCTGCGCAGTATCACCGGCGGGACTTTTTCAGTCTTTGCTGCCGGTGATTTCTTTACGGTAGCCTCTTTGGCCACCGGGGTTGGAACGGCACTAGGTCCTGCCTCTCCGGCGGACCTTTTCTTTGGCGCCTGCTCTGGCTGCCTCTCTTCCTCTGAGGAGGGCCTGTTTCGTTTAGCACGACGCCTTTTCCTGGCGGTGCTGGCTTCAAAGTCAGAGTCGGAAGATTCTCCGCCGATGGAGATAACTTCCCCTTCACTGTCTTCCTGCTCCATTCTGGAGATCACAGGAATGGGCAGCATTGGTGCCCTTTGGCGATTTCAATGGAGTGAAATCGGTATCGTCCAATTTCCCATCGCCAGTGATTATTTTAATTTCGTTCTGCCCTTTGGTGCAGGCGGTCTCCTTTTCAGTGTTAGGCGCCGGTCCGTTGGTGCGGCCGGTCTCCTTTTTTAAAATATTCGCCGATCCTTTGGTGCTGGCGGTATCTTTTTTGGGAATATTTTCCGGCCCGTTGGTGCGGGCGGTCTCTGGCCTTTTTTCCATGTTGTCAATTTTCGCATTCAGTGAAGCCACCTGGTCTTTTAGTTGCTTGATGAGCTCTTTGAGCTCGAAAATAGTCTCATTCAGGCCGTGGTTATCCCTACGGGCCTGGTTTAGTTCAGCCTGAAGGGCTGCGATGACATCATCGGGCCCGTCGGACGGGCCCGGTAATACAAATGCCATTTATGCCAACAGTTCAGCAAATAAAATAGTAAAAAGCACTTCAAATAATCAAAAGCAGCGCATAAGGCGCTGAATTGAAAATTTAAAAGTCTTAAGATATTTATTATTCTTGTTTTATGCCCAAAAACTATCCTAGTACTCACCGGCCAGGATCGTCGGGGTAAACTTGTCGAAATATATTCCAGCACTCTCCACTGCACTCGTTTCGCACTGAAGCGAATTAACGCGCACTAATAACTGCAGGAAAATAGGTCGTTTCCAAAGAAACAACCTAATTCCGGAATATTCTTTGATAAAAGCCACGTGGAGCTACGATACACTTGGATAGCATCAGGAGCATTAGCCAATGTTAGCTCTAAAAAGTGCGTCCTCACCGTGCGACTGCTCTGATTGGAATTAATTGCAAAACGACTGGCGGCACCCGGGAATTTTTAGCAGGCTGGCCAGGATGTCGGGTATTTTGATGAGCCGCCGCCTATTTTGATGACAGAACTGGAAAGTTCACGTCGTTAATCAGCAGCGGAGAGGATCTCCGTCTGCGTTTATTAACGCTACGGAAACCCTCGGAGTCGGAGACCGAGCATTGGTCTCCGACGGATTTTTAGGGGATACTTACCACCTGGGGTTCCAGGCAGTCTTCGCTACCCGACTCTTCTTCTCTACGTTGCGGGACCGGCGCTCTCTTTTTCTTCTTCTTCAACTTCTTGGACGTCTCTTGACTCTGCGAGACGTCCTTCATCTCCTCTTCTTCGGGCTCTTTCTTGACCTCTTCTCTCTCTTTTCGCAAGACTACTATCTCTGCTAGTAGTCTTTTAACCGTCACGATACTTTAAAGGTTTTTAACGGTCGTTTTCGGTTTAAAATCACGCCACCTGCGCGGTACACTTGTGCGCATGCGAGAGAGCTCAGTGTGAAACACGTCTACTCTCTACGACTTCCAACACAAGACTTTTAGAATTTCCTACGGAAGATGCCGGCTTCTGGCTGGCCGCGACAAGGACCTGAGTGGGCGGAGCTTGGGCCGGAGACCCAGATGCTCCGTTAGAACGGGAACCCGCTGCCTGAGTGTTCGACAGTGCGGGAAAATACACGTCGTCAACTGTCGGCGGGGAGTATTTTCGCTTGCGCTTAGGCGCAGCACGAAAACCCTCGGAATCGGAGGCCGAAGGTTGGCCTCCCACTTCAGGTTGGGGAATACTCACCTAGGGTTCTAGGTTTTCCTCGACCCCAGATTCCTTCTCTTCGGAATCTGCCTTCTGCGGCAGCGATGCTGACCGCTTCTTCCTGTTGCTCCTCTTTTTCTTCCCCTGGGTCTGTGTCCGGGCTCCGCATGTCCCTTGATCTTCCGGGACATCTTTCTTCCCCTGCAGACGGAGCATCTTCCTCATGATCTACTCGTTCCTCTTCGCTGCGGCCACTATTTCGTCCCGCAGCTTGGCGTTTTCTTCTTGCAGCGTTGAGAAGTGCTTTTCTGAGACCAATCGGACCTCTTTCTCCTCATGGAGCAACGCCAGTGCCTTCTTAAGCTGTTTTTCCAACTTCTGGAACTGCAATTCGGCCACTTCTTCCATGGCCACTTCTTCTAGGAGCTCGGATTCGCTACCCGAGCTCTCCATAGTCTTTTTACCGTGTTTCCCGTTCGCGAAACGTAACGGTTTTGAACGGTTTTATCGATCGGTTTGAATCGCGTGATTCTATCTGCGTACTAGCTTGTGCGCATGCAAGGGAACTACAAAAAACACGTCCGCTCACCTCGAAGAACAACACAAGACTCTTTGCTCGACGCATTTTCCTATTTCCTCAGGCAGCAGTTTTATGCTAGCCCTGAGGCTCCTACATGTTTCTAATCAGGTTGTCTTCCTTGATGTTGAAGTATGTTTTGGCTTTTTGGAGGCTTCTATCTAGCCCATATAGGTCCGAAATTTTCTCTATTTCGGTGTCGATAGGTGCGCTTGTTGTGACCTCTGTTAATTGGATGATGTGATTTTTCTGCTCCGGATTCGGGCCGCAAGACCCGAATACGGTGGATAAAACGATAGAAATCGCGAATCCTCAGTTTGGGGTCCGCTGGCGGCATTTCTTTGGTAGCCAGCAAGCCTTGCGCATTGCTGCAGAGACGAATGTCCCTTTCGGAACCCGAATTGCTCGTTAGGTATTATACCTTTGCTGTCGGTAAAGTCATTTAGTGCGGAAAGAATAACCTTTTTGGTTATCTTGGAAAGATTATTTAGAAGGATTATGGGCCTAAAATCAGAAGAGAGGTTCGCGCCTCTCTTCTTCGGAATAACTGCTAAATTAGCATGCTTCCATGAAGCGGGAAAATATTGCAAACGCAGAATGGAATTCACGATATTCGTGATTTCTGCGATTTGCTTGCTATGGAGCTTGCGGAGCTGCTTGACGGTGATACCGTCGCAGCCCGGAGCTTTATTTGGGGCAAAACTACGAATGATAGCCACTACTGACTTTGGAGAAATTAGGTAATCTTGCAGGTACAGAGAAAAGAAGTGAATCCCACTTCTCATCTCTGTACGACGCCATCGCCTCTCTGGCTTCTCTGATCGCCCGGTTTGCCCGACTTTTATCCTCGGGATCGAGGGTGGATCTGACCAACCTTACCAGGCGATTTTTCGCTGGTAAGCTGGTTTTTCAGATCCGTCGGGAGGTCGGAAGTTCGCAGAAGCTGGTCGACCGTCCGAAGCTTCGTCGCAAGGCTATAAGCCTCTTGGATATCCCTTGTCAGTTTACCGACAGCGAGATCGAGCTGCTTCGGGGTAGCAATTGTGGGGATAGGTTCCGTGGAGTGGAGATGGGCTCGAAAGACGTTCCAATCTGTGACTTTATAAGTCAACTTGAACAGAGCATCCAAGAGCCGGCCGTCTCCCAGTTCGAGGAGGACAGGAAGATGGTCAGAGTCGAGTTCGTGCAGGACCGACGTTGGCAATCGTTCTGGAGGAATTCTTCGTAATGAAGAAGTATATAACCGATCCCGTATGTTGCGGGTGCTTATAGGCATAGTGGGTAGCCTCATCAAGAAAGGCGATGAGGCACCCGAGCGATTCGCACACAGTGCTTAGAGTGCTACCACGATCATTCGTGGTTCTGCAACCCCAGCGAGTGTTGTGTGCGTTGAAATCGCCGCCGATAATAATGGAGGCGTCGGTGTCAAAGATTTTAGTGTAATCAACCGGAACCAAAAGTTCACCGAAACGCTGATATACGGAATAAAGAAGATTGGCCTCCGACTTCAGGTTGGGGTATACTCACATGGGGCACCAGGTTTTTCTCAATCCCAGATTCCTCCTCTTCCGAATCTGCCTTCTGCGGCAGCGACGCTGACCGCTTCTTCCTGTTGCGCCTCTTTTTCTTCTCCTGGGTTGGCGCCGGGGCTCTGGATGTCCCTTGATCTTCCAGGACATCCTTCTTCTCATGCAGACGGAGCATCTCCCTCATTATTTCTTCATTCCTCTTCGCTGCGGCCACTATTTCGGCCCGCAGCTTGGCGTTCTCTTCTTACAGTGCCGAGAAGCGCTTTTCAGAGACCAATCGGGCCTCTTTCTCCTTTTGGAGCAACGTCAGTACCTTTCCAGCTGTTTTTCCAACCTCTGGAACTGCAATTCGGCCAATTTCTCTATGGCCACCTCTTCTAGGAGCTCGGATTAGTCTCTTTACCGCGTTTCCCATTCGCGAAACGTAACGGTTTTATCGATCGGTTTTGAATCGCGTGATTCTATCTGCGTACTAGCTTGTGCGCATACAAGGGAGCAACGAAAAACACGCCTACGCACCTCGAAGAACAACACAAGACTTTTTCGCTCGACGCATACTAAAATAGGTGTTTTAGCCCCTCTGGCGACTCGCTAGTGATCCGAAAACTACCTATTGGTCGGGCCGAGAACAATGGGCGGGACGTTCCCGAAATCTGACAAAAGTGGCATATGTGTCATGTATGTCGACAGTGTTCCGTCGATCGTGTGGGACTAGTGCTCGTGGTGAACGGTTGTGTTCTCTCTAGTGTTTCAGGTTAGGTTTGGTGCCCAGCAGTGAAGATAGGCATTTTTCAACGCCCCCAGAAAAAATTCAGCGAATATTTTTAGCGAGTTGACTCCTCCCATTTGTGGGTGGAGTAAACCGCAAGTTCCGATCGATCCGATTTTGGCGTCGCGAAAAAAAGAGGTGGCAGTTCCGTATTTTCGGAACTGCCAGCCAGTGTTGACGGCAAATAGAGATTTTTGTGAAGTTTTTGTGAAGGGTAGTGGGAAAGTGTTTGTGTGGAGTGATGGCAGGAAACGCTTCCCAGGGCCCTCAGGGCAAGAAACAAAAAAGTAGGTGGCTGCAAACACAACTAACCGAGAGAGCCAGTCTGCTAGATAAGCAGCAGACAAAAATTGCTGAGCTTAAAAGACAGATAAAAGCTCTCGAAGAGATGGTGCGTGTTTTGACTGAGAAGTCAACCGCACAGGAAGAAAAGAAAATACATGAAAAGACATCAGCCGAGGCGGTGGCCGGGACTTCCGGCGCCCAAAAAGCCAAGAAGGCAAAAAGCGGCCTGCAACACCCACCGACGAAGATACGTCGGAAAATAATTATCCGACTCTAGAGAAAGCCGCAAAAGTCAAGAGACAGCCGACTAAAAAGACAAAAACTGTGCCAGAAAGGCCAGTTAAAGAGCAAGAAGATAAGAAAGCCCTACCGCCTGTCACCATTGTGTGTCAGGATTGGTCAGGGTTCTCCAAAAGCCTTGGCGATAAAAAGATTAATTACACCAAGGCAAAGATGACAAGGGAGGGGATAAAAGTCACCCCCCAAACAGCGGCCTATCACAGGGCTATGGTGAAGCTCTGTGAACAGACGAAGGTAAGCTTCTTCACGTACAAGCTGAACGAAGACAAGAAGCACCAGGTGGTGCTAAAAGGAGTGCCCGAAAGCACTCTTATAGAAGAAATCAAGGAAGTTTTGGTGAATCAGGGCTTTGAAGTTGCAGAAGTCGCAAGATTGCGATCGAGAAAAGCAGGAACCAAAGGCCGTAAACTCCCCATGGTACTTGTTAAAAGCAAGAGCGACAAGGTTTTTGCCATCAAATACCTGGATAGGTTGGAGGTTAAAACCGAAAGAAAAACCAAGAGTGACGGGCCGGCACAATGTAACCTGTGCCTGCCATTCGGGCACGTACAGAGTAACTGTGGTTACCCTGTACGATGCGTGAGCTGCGGAGAGGAGCACAGGAGCTCCGACTGTACGCGCTCAAAGGAAGATGACGCGACCTGTGTAAATTTCGGGGGGAAACACCCCACATCTTACCCCCACTAAAAGTGGGAAGAGGCAGAACAGGCAAGAGCCAACTACGCAAATGCGAAAAGACGTAAACAAGAAACAGGATTTAGAGGAAATAATCCGACAAGCGGTCGAGCAGTCAGTCCACGCCATACTTGCAACACAGAATGCCAAGTAGAAGAAGCAAACCGCACACGCTGAAGATTCGATCCTGGAATGTCAACGGAATCAGAGACAAGAAGATAGAAGTAGAACAACTTCTAGCCGATTATGAGCCGGATATTCTTGCGCTGCAAGACACAAGATGTCCGTCCGGGTACAGGATTAATTTCCTGAGCTATCGGATATTCAGATTTGATAGACCGAATCCAGTTGGTGGTGGCGTAGCCATCCTGGCTAAACGATCTGGAATCTGAGCCATTGAGAGATAACGATGCTAAGAGTTAAGAGAAAATATTGAGGAACTCCTACAGGAAAATGTAGAAAAAGTACTCATTGGTGATTTCAACTGCAAGTCACCTGGCTGGCATATCAGGATGTATAACCCCAACGGAAGAAGACTAGAGAGATTCGTGGAGGCTATGGGAGCAATTGTTATTGCTCCCCAAGAGCCCACGTATCAACCAACAGGCAGCTTACCAGACGTACTGGACATCGCGGTCATCAAGGATATCCCCGTGTATATCGATATTGAGACCCTGTACGACGAAACATCCGACCACAACCCAATTTTTCTAAAATTGGGTTCTGGTGACGGACAAAGCGATTTTACGGTGAGGAGGTGGGTGAACTGGGACTTGTTTCCGGAGAAACTCCACTCCAAAATCCAAATCCCGAAGATCGGTACAACGGAAGAGTTGGAAAATGAAGTGGAGAGATCGGAAAAGTCCATTTTCGATGCAGTGTAAGAATGCACGACGAGAACGGAAGAAAGGCAAACCCAGCAACCCTACGGACCTGTTCCTCAGTTTATTCGGAGGATGATTAGAAGGCGTAGGGCGCTGAAGAGAAGATATCGTGCCTATAGGACGGCAGATCTGGCCAGGGAGTTGACCAGATCTACCAATGATATGCGACAGGCACTGAAGAACCTCGCAGAAAAGAGGTGGACTGACCGCTTGATCGAGTTGGATAACGCGAACGGCACACTATGGGGAGTCTACAGGGCTTTCAAGAGAGATCCAGATGTAAGGATGATCCGTGGAAGCAACGGACTTGTCTACACAGACGAAGAAAAGGCCGAAGCCATGGCGGGCGCGTTTGAATGAGAGTGTGTCATCAACTCTCACGACGACGATGACGAAAACCTCGATAGGTTAGTCAAAAGGACGGTAAGGAACTTTCGCGAGAGGATTGGGCTCAGGCCACCTCCAGAGTTTGCAACTGCGAAGGAGGTCAAGGGTATAATCCAGAAGATTCGACTCAAGAAAGATCCAGGGTGCGATGGTGTTACCAATCGTATGCTGAAAAAGCTGCCGAGAAAAGGAATTGTCGCCATCACCGCCATTGCAAACGCAGTCATTAGACTGTGGTATTTCCCGGATAGATGGAAATACGCAATGGTGAGAATGATATCGAAGCCAGGGAAAGACAAAAAATTTCCCCAAAACTACAGATCGATAAGCTTAGTAAGCTTATCGGTCTAGTAAGTAAGGTCGTAGAAAGAGTGGTTTTAAAGAGATTTGAGAAGGTGCTCGAAGATAATAGCATCCTTCCGTCCGAACAGTTCGGGTTTAGAAAAAACCACTCTGCTGAAGATCAACTGTTATGTGTCACAGAATATATAACAGAAATGCTGGACAGGAGACACGGAACGGCTATCGTTCTACTCGATGTCGAAAGGGCTTTCGACAGGGTATGGCATGATGACCTGATCCACAAGATGATCGACGTGGAATTCCCGGAGTGGATTGTTGAGCTGATTGACTCATACCTAAGAGAACGAAGTTTCCCTGTGAAAATGGGTAAAGTCAAATCGGCCAGAAGATGGATCCTCCATCCAGGAGTGCCGCAGGGAGCGGTGCTAGCGCCCCATCTCTACAACATATACACTAGTGATATTCCGAGGAGGAATAACACTAGAGTAGCCCTGTATGCCGATGATACGGCTATCATGGCCAGGCATTGGTATGCCTGGACCAGGCCGTCAGATATGTCCAGGATCACCTGGACGATCTGGTGGAATGGTTGATAGCCTGGAAAATTAAGGCCAATATCGCCAAGACACAGGCTATCTACGTCACGCAGAGAATGAGCATACCCGGTCATCAGCTGGAAATCGAAGATGAAAGAGTGACATGGAAATATACTCTAAAGTATTTAGGTATCACCTTCGACTAGAGGATGTCATGGATGCAACATGCAAAGAACGCATGGTGTAAAACCGTGGCTGTTGCGAAGATAGCTTACCCGCTAATTTGCAGAACCAGGAAATCTTCGTGAAGCTGAAGATCCTAATGATTAGATCATTAGTGAGAAGCATCATGATGTATGGATCGATCGCGTGGGGCTACGCGGCAAAATCCTACATCAAGAAACTGGAAAGCTACGAGAACAAGCTAGTGAGACTAGCTCTCGATGCCCCCTGGTACATCTCCAATGTGCAGATACACAGAGAGATGAAACTCCAACTTTTGGAGGACTAGGTTGACTGCTGCCCAACATCGAGGGAAGGGATCAACATCCCGTCCCGGTTTGGAAAAAAGGAAATTAGTGAAATGTGAAGTGGAAGTTTTTCTCTTGCAGGTACAAAGGTAAGAAAGATAATTTACGCCGAAACACCTTCAGTGTCATCGGCAAATATAATAATATCTTAAGACTACACCCCCCTCTGGTACTTGTCCCCCAAAGGGGAGTGTTGCGAAGCGCTTGGCCCACCCTGTCCGGCGGCCAAGCAGCGGAAACACCAATGGAAGAGAAGATAACGGTTTTGTGAGTAGCGTTACGACTACGGAAATCTTATCCCATCCAGCCAGCAGTGAAGTTTCGGGATTATTTTAGAAAATAATCTCGGGTAGATGGAGGGCGCGAAACGCGAAAAATATTCCGTCGATCCGAAACGAGGACGTTTCATCTATAAGAATTGACCAATCGTCGATTTGAAATTAAAATAATAATATAAAAAAAATGACCGGATGAGGACCGGAGAGGAAGAAGGCGGAAAGGGTTTGGGAAAAGAAGACGCCAAAAGGCATCGTAAAGTGCACAAAAGGCACCAAACCTGCAATTCGAAGATTGGCCCGCCGTGGTGGCATCAAACGTATATCCGGTTTGACTTACTAAGAAACCAGAGGTGTCTTGAAAGTATTCCTCGAAAACGTAATCAGAGATGCCGTAACTTATACGGAACACGCCAAGAGTTAAATTACCCGATGTTTTGCAATCATTTGAATAACCATGGTGAAGATGAACAACAACAAAACGTAGAATATTCAGAGAATGAGAACCTTAAAGAAATTGGAAATTTTACGGAACTGGCCCCGAGCGAAAGTCAACCCTAGCCGAAATAAACATTTCCTCTAATAACGCTTTACCATATATCAAAATTGGCTATCGTAAAATTAAACTCTTAATAGATACCGGGAGCTCAAGATCGATTTTAAGACCAACTGTTGCAGAAAAACGTTATCCAAACTGTATCTATCGAGCGAATAACATATCAAAACAACATATCATTATCAAAACAGCAATAGGTAGTGAAAACACGCAATTTCAGGCTAAAATTCCAGCATTTTCAGTTTAAATTAGATTATGCGATAGATTTTATTCTTTTTGATTTTCATGACTATTTTGATGGAGTAGTCGGTCTAACGGATTTAACTAATAATGGACTAAATATAGATCTTTTAAATAAAAAATTAATTGGACAACAAATCGAAATTCCTTTTAAATACCGAAAACCTTCCGAAACAAATTTTTCTATCACTATAAACCTTAAAAAAGGGAAAATTTTAAAGAAAATTCCCGTTAATATTCGAGAAGGAGAAATCATCACCAAGAGTGAAAAAATATATGAATTGAATTTTCAATCCATCCTCTCTTATGCTCACGATGGTTATGCTGTAATCGAAATTCATAACCCAACAAATAAGTATATAACATTGACTCTCACTGAACCATTTCCTTGTCAATTATTTAAGCCACAAGAATTCGAATGTATGACATTGGAAGAAGTAAGTCAAAAATATTTCCAACAAATACCAAACAAAAAGTTAAATCAGCTAATACGCACCGAGCATATGAACAAAGAAGAAGAAAAAGCAATTACGGCATTGTGCAGGGAATTTGAAGATATATTTTATCAACCAGGTAACAAATTATCATTTACATCAAAAATCAAACTTGAAATAAAGACCACAGATAATATACCAGTGTATACAAGGACTTACAGATATCCATACATTCACAAGAATGAAGTGTGTAAACAAATCAGCGAAATGTTAGAAAAAGGAATAATACGACCATCAGTCCATGGTCGTCACCGATATGGATCGTCCCTAAGAAAATGGACGCGTCGGAAAAACAAAAATGGAGAATTGTAGTTGATTATAGAAAAATCAATGAAAAGACAATTTCGGACGGCTATCCTATACCAATGATAACATATATATTAGACAAATACGACGAGCACAGTACTTTTTAACATTAGATCTAGCGTCCGGTTTTTACCAGATTGAAGTAGATAAAGGCTCAATAGAAAAAACGGCATTCATAGTTGAAAACGGACACTACGAATTTTTAAGAATGCCATTTGGTCTGAAAAATACTCCATCTACGTTCCAGAGAGTAATGGACGAAGTCTTAATGGAGCTGCAGAACAAAATTTGTATGGTATTTATGGACGATATAATAGTAGTAAGCACAGGCCTAACTGAACATATTCAAAACCTTAAACTTATCTTTAAGAAATTGCGAGAAGCAAATTTAAAAATACAGATTGGAAACTGTGAATTTCTACGAAAGGAAGTTGAATTCCTAGGTCACATTGTGACACCTGATGGAATCCGACCTAATAAAAAGATAGTTGCGATACAAAAATACCCCATCGCAAAAACACAAAAGGAAATCAAAGCATTTTTAGGCTTGTTAGGGTATTACCGTAGGTTTATTAAGAACTTTGCCAAAATCACTAAACCTATGACTCTGTGTATAAAGAAAGGAAATAAAGTCGAACACACACAGGAATTCGTAGAATATTTTAACACCTGTAAGAATCTACTAATTTCAGAGCCAGTCTTAGCATATCCAGATTTCTTTAAACCCTTCGAACTCACTACGGATGCATCGAATTATGCAATTTCGGGAATTTTATCTCAAGGTCACGCAATCTGTTATGCATCCAAAACTCTAAACCTCGCCGAAATCAATTACTCAACAACAGAAAAAGAGGTATTGGCTACTGTGTGGAGTTGTAAATATTACAGACCTTATTTGTATAGTGCAAAATTTGTGATATATACCGATCACAAACTTTTGCAATGGTTAATGTCGCTAAAGGAACTGAAAAGCGCCTTAAAGACTGAAAGAGCCTTAAACATGCATAAAAATCAGATGTGTGTCAGACGAGTGTTCGAAAACAGTAGGTTTTACTTAACTATTTCAAATAGAGATCCAATATCCAGCATAGTCACTTTCCCGAAAGAATATGTGAAACCTAAACAATTATACGCTATATACTTTAATAACCCAGAAATCGCACGTCTATTTGCAATCACGATATAAAACTTCTTTAAAAACTCATATTACAAGATGTTACAATGTTCAACGTTTTTGGAAGGCATACGAATTACGAACTTACCCTATACCATATAACCAAAACTTGCCACAGAGGTATGAATGAAATGAAGGCAGCACTCAGTACGAGATATTATTATCCAAAAATGTCAGATAGTGTTGAAAATTATATTAATAACTGCGAAATATGCCAAAGAAACAAATATGATCGAAATCCACCGGTAATTAACTTAACACCTACAGCATCAAGACCTTTCCAGCATATACATGTAGATACTTTTTGAATAAATTACGAGACCTTTGTAACGATTTTAGACTATTTCTCAAGATATGGACAAGCCTACCCAGACCGTAGTATTACAGGCATCGAAGTAGTAGAAAATTTGTATACATTTGTAACACATCATGGTCTTCCATTAAAAATAACCGCAGATCAAGAAACAGAATTAAAAAATAAAGACTCGAAGATTTCTGTAAATTGTATAGGATTAAACTGCACTATGCAACAGCGAAAAACAGCAAATCAAATTCACCAGTTGAACGTTTTCATTCACCATAATTGAAAGTTATCGTTGCTTACGAGAAGAAAAGAAGGATATGACAATACAGTAGTATTGTCAATACAGTAGTTGATGAGAAGAGCTGTAATAGGTTATAATAATTCGATCCAAAGTGTGACCAAACTTACTCCCTTCGAAGTAACAACAACAAACATAAAGACTATAAACCCTTTTGACCTAACTGACAACGCCATTATATCCAGCTATGTACAATCTCATAAAGAAACATCAAACGAGCTATATGAAAAAGTAAAGAGAATAAATGAGGAAACTAAACAAGGTATAATATTGAAATTAAACGAAACCAAACAAGAACCTCCTGATTTTCAAGATCAAAAGATCGCCTATGTAAAAACAATATATAGGAGCAAGGAAAAGCCAAAATTCAAAAACGTACCGATAATTGATAAAACCGATACCAAAATAATAACAGATAAAACTTCATACCATAAAAGTACCCTTAGAAAACCTAAACCTAATGGAGGAAAATCTTTTCAGAATGAAGCAGGAAACAGCAACGATCCTGTTATACCTGGTCCTGCAGATCCACCTGACAAACGGATCTGATATCCAAATCACCACGCTGGAAAACCCCATATTACCTATCCAATTGGGAAATTCAAGACTTATCTATAATAAGCATACATTTATACATTATGTAGATTTAAGACCTTTAATCGATAAATTAAATAATTTTAAGGCTTATTTTCTTAAACTCAAGGAAAGTTTATTACTAGTAAATGCATCAAACAATATTTTTTATCATGCACTATCGCAAAACTTGCTCCTGAGAACCGAATATTTAATAGAAATTGCAAACAAACAAAATCAGAAACTTACACCCTCACATTAGAAATAAACGAAGTTTCTTTGATGGAATTGGAAAAATTAATAAGTGGTTATTCGGAATCCTCGACTCAGATGATGGTAAACGATATGATAAAGCAATCGCAATTTTAGAGTCTAATCAGAAAACCATAGTTGACGAATTAAAATTACAAGTTGCATTATCAAAAAATTTAATCGATAATTATAACGAAAGTGTGGCACTCTAATTAAAAATCAAGAGTCACTGCAAATAAGTTATTATATATATATATATATATATATATATATATATATATATATATATATATATATATATATATATATATATATATATATATATATATATTACAGTCATCAGTTCAACAAATTATTAATAACATACAAGCTTACCTAAATTTTCAAGGAATTACAAGACAACTAAACTTAGATTGTCAAAATCTAATAATGTTTTTAGATACTTTGGAAGACGCCATTATGTTTGCCAAAGTTAACGCTCTGCATAACAGAATGCTGTCAAGTTTGGAATTAAAAAATATGTTAAACTATTTAAATAATATCTAAAACAATTCGCAAATTATAGTATTCAATAATTTACTGTCATATTATCAATTTTTAGGAATTCAAGTAGAATTTCTAGAAAGCAAAGTAATATATGCCATACATGTACCTATATTGAGGCCTGAAATCATTACCTTCTATCACGTCTACCCAATTATCCAAAATCGAACCATATTTATAAAAAGTACTCTTATTTGGCATAAACCTCTACGAGAAGACAATTTATCGTTAATTCATGCCCAATTATCGGGAAGATACATTTCTGCATGGAAGAATTTCTACCCGATGACCAATGTGTGAATAGTCTAATAGCAGGACATCAGACTGCAAATTGTCCTACTATCGAAATTAATATTGACGAACCAGTGACAGAACAGATTACCAGAGAACTAGTTTCAATTCTACTTACCAAACCAGAAACTATGATTGCCAAATGCGACACCGATCAATATTTCGAAATATCGAAATATTCACTAATTAAAATCGCAGAAGATTGTGAAATTCAGATTAAGGAAAATACATTCCTGACTGAATGACTTAAAGATTCAAAGAAGAAAACCAATCATTCTACCTGAAATAAAATGGTCAGAATTAAATGGAACAAAAACTTATTACTTTGGATTACTCCGAACATCACCAAAATCAATAGGGACAAATATACCATCTGAAGAATATAGCAAATACATTGAAGCCTATAAACCTCGACAACAGTAATCATCGACAAACCACAAATTATATTGTTTTAGGCATTTGCATTGTCCTAACCATACTTGTAATGATAATGCAAAGGGAAAAGTTGCATTCCTTTTGGCAAGCCGTCAAAAGAAGGCCAAGGAAAAACCACCCCCAGAGCGAAGTGGATTCGGAAAGACATACCGTTGTCTCCGAATCTTAAGGACTGAGGAGTTACGTATTCCGTTCTCATAAGAACCACCGCGTCAGCTTGACTTAGATTCCAAGCTCCACAGATGAGAACCACAACATCAGCATGACCTTGAGAATCATCACGCCCCCGGATGGTCCCGTGGAAAATGCAAAGCAAACGCATTTTAAAGTATAAATGATGTATTCACATTCAATATTGTTAATTCTTAGTTAAGCTGTAGTTTGATAAAAAAATATTTTTGTAAACCATTTTCCAAATAAACTTTTTAAAAACGAAGTCTGACGAAAAAGTTCTTTAAGTAGATCTAGCGCAAAAAAAAACAATAAATTACTTTTAAATTCAACTTTAACCTTGAATAACTTTGGAAGGAGCTATTTTTTGTCAAATACTCATTCGTTCATTAGTTACAAAATTTCAAATTTTAGAAGCAAATAGATAAATAAATAAATACACACTTTATTTAGCATATGCAGCTAATGGTAACAAAACAAAATCAATATACAAAAAAAAAATAAAAGTAAGAAAAATTCTAAAAATATTTAACAAAAGAAAATACAGTCAAAAGGCAATAACCAACATTGTTCAAATGATAAAACACTCTATTGCCTCAAATAATAATTTAACAGTCTATTAAATACATGCACATTAGGAGCGCTATGTTTTTTTTTCGTTTCGCGCCCTCCATCCACCCGAGATTATTTCCAAAAATAATCCCGAAACTTCACTGCTGGTAGATGGGATAAGGATTTCCGTAGCTATTTGCCACTTAAAAAATCCTTATCTTCTCTTCCTTGGTGTTTCCGCAGCTTGACCGCCGAACGGGGTGGGTCAAGCGCTTCGCACCACTCCCCTCTGGGGAACAAGTACCAGAGAGGGGTGTATCTTAAGATATTATTTATGTATTTCATTGCCGAAGGCACTGAAGGTGCTTCAGCTTATTTTATCTTCACTTACCTCGTAACCTAAAAGGGAAGGAACTTCCTGAAAGAGAAGCACTTTAACTTCACCTCACCAAATTCCTTTTTCTTTTTTCGTACGTGGGACAGGCGGTCCCATTCCCACGGAGTTTCGGTCTTTTGTGCCTTCTGCCACCCAAAGCTGCGAGGTCTTCCGGACGATAATATTACCTATAGATAGACTATTTCCAGTTGGCGTCCGGGTCTGCTTCTTCTCTGCGTGATGTAGATAGCCTGTGTCTTGGTAACATTTACCTTGATCTTCCAGGCTATCATCCATTCCATCAGATCGTCCAGGTGTTCCTGGACGTATCTGACGGCGTGGTCCGGTCGCGAGTGTCTAGCCATTATGGCGGTGTCATCAGCATACAGGGCTAACCTAGTGATATTCCTCTTGGGAATATCACTGGTGTATATGTTGTATAGGTGGGGCGCTAGAACCGCTCCCTGCGGTACTCCAGCCTCCACCCATCTTCGTGCTGACTTGACTGCACCCATTTTCACAGAGAAACTTCTGTCTCTTAGGTATGAGTCAGTCAGCTCGGTAATCCACTCAGGAATTCCTATCTCTATCATCTTGTGGATAAGCCCGTCGTGCCATACCCTGTCGAAAGCTCTTTCGACATTCCGAATTGCTCGGGCGGAAGGATGCTATTATCTGCGAGCACCTTCTCTAATCTCTTTAGAATCACTCATTCTACGACCCTGCTTATTGATGGCAATAAGCTAATCGGCCTGTAGTTTTGCGGGAACTTCTGGTCCTTTCCTGGCTTCGGTATCATTCTCACCATTGCGTATTTCCATCTATCCGGGAAATACCGCAGTCTGATGACTGCGTTTGCAATGGCGGTGATGGCGGCAATTCCTTTTCTCGGCAGCTTTTTCAGCATGCGATTGGTTACCCCATCGCACCCTGGAGCTTTCTTGAGCCGTATCTTCTGGATTATACCCTTGACCTCCTTCGGAGTTGTAAACTCCGGAGGCGGCCTGGGCCCAATCCTCTCGCGGAAGTTCTTTACCGTTTTCTTGACTAACCTCTCGAGGTTTTCGTCATCGTCGTCGTGAGAGTTGATAACACACTCTCTTTCTAGCGCGTCCGCCATGGCTTCAGATTTTTCTGCATCCGTGTAGACCAATCCATTTCTTCCGTGTATCGTCTTTACATCCGGATCTCTCTTGAGCGCCCTGTAGACTCCCCATAGTGTGCCATCCGTGTTTCCTAACTCGGTCAAGCGGTCAGCCCACCTCTTTTCATTGAGATTCTTCAGTGCCTCTCTCAGGACATTTGTGGATCTAGTCAACTCCCTGGCTAGATCCACCGTCCTATGGGCACGATATCTTCTCTTCGGCGCCCTACGCCTTCTGATCATCCTCCGAATAAACTGAGGAACAGGTCCGTAGGGATGCTGCGTTGGCCTTTCTTCCGTCCTCGTCGTGCATTCTTCAGCTGCACTGACGATGGCCTTTTCCAGAATCTCCACTTCTTTTTCCAACTCTTCCGTTGTACTAATCTTCGGGATTTGGATTTTGGAGTGGAGTTTCTCCGGGAACAAGTCCCAGTTCATCCACCTCCTCACCTTTAAATCCCTTTGTCCGTCACCAGAACCCAATTTTAGAAAAATTGGGTTATGGTCGGAGGTCCCGTCGTATACGGTCTCAATGTCGATATCCACGGGGATATCCTTGATGACCGCGATGTCCAGTACATCTGGTAGTCCATTTAATGGCTGATACGTGGGCTCTTCAGGGGCAATGACGATTGCACCCATAGCCTACACGTAGCTCTCCAGTTTCCTTCCATTGGAGTTATACATCCTGCTATGCCAGCCTGGTGACTTACAGTTGTAATCTCCAATGAGTACTTTTCCTACATTTCCCTGCAGGAGTTCCTCAATGTCTTCTCTTAGCAGCTGTTCAGGCCTGCCAGGATGGTAGACGGACTGCACCTCAATGGGTGCTTGTGCCATCTCTACCTTAATTCCAATGGCTTCAATTTCGCCATCGTTATCTCTGAGTGGCTCAGATTCCAGACTTCGTTTAACCAGGATGGCTACGCCACCACCAGCTGGATTCGGTCTGTCGAATCTGTATGTCCGATAGTTCAGGAAATTAATCCTGTACCCGGACGGACACCTTGTTTCCTGCAGTGCAAGAATGTCCGGTTCATGTTCCTCTAGAAGTTGTTCTACTTCTATCTTCTTTCCTCTGATCCCGTTCACATTCCAGAATCCTATCTTCAGCGTGAAGGGTTTCCGTCCTTTACTTGGCATTCTGTGCATTCAAGATTGCGCGGACTGACTGCTCGACCGCGAGGCGGATGATTTCCTCCATATCCGGTTTCTTGCTTTTGTCGTTTCTCGCTGGCGTAGGCTCTTGCCTATTCTTGCTCTTCCCACCTTTGGTGGGGGCGGACTTGCAACCCATGTAGGATGCGGGGTGTTTGCCTCCGCAATTAACACAGATCGCGTCCTCTTCCTTAGACCGCTTGCATTCGGAGCTCCTGTGCTCCTCTCCGCAACTCACGCAGCGTACCGGGTAACCGCAGTTACCCTGCACGTGTCCAAAGCGCTGGCACCGGTAACACTGTACCGGTCTGTCATTCTTTGCTTTTTTCTCTGTCTTCACAACCAACCTATCTAGGTATTTGATTGAGAAGACCTTGTCACTCTTACTTTTCACCAAGACCATTGGGAGTTCACGGCCTTTGGTGCCCGCTTTTCTAGATCGCAATCTTGCGACCTCTACATCGTCGAAACCCTGATTGACCAAGGTTTCTTTTATCTCTGCGATAGGAGTGCTTTCAGGCACTCCTTTCAGCACCACCTGGTGCTTCTTGTCTTCGTGCAGCTTGTATGTGAAGAAGCTCACCTTCTTCTGATCACAGAGCTTCACCATAGCCCTGTGATCTGCTGCAGATTGTGGGGTAACTCTTATACCCTCTCTAGTCATCTTTGCCTTGGTGTAGTTTATCCTCTTTTCACCAAGGCACTTGGAGAACCCTGACCAGTCCTGACACACAATGGTGACAGGCGGTAGGGCCTTTTTCTCATTTGCTTCCTGGACTGGCCTTTCAGGCACAGTTTTCGTCTTCTTTGCCGGTTGCTTTCTGATCTTACCGGCTTCTTCTAACGTCGGAAAATCATTGTCCGACGTGTCCTCATCAGAAGACCGTATAGGCCTCTTTTTTGCCGTCTTGGCATTTGGGGCACTTGAAGTGCCGGACGTACCGGCAACTGCCTCCGCTAACGTCTTCTTGGGAGCTTTTGCTTCCTCCCCGTCAGTGAATTTTTTCACCAACTCCTCCAGAGCCTTGATTCTTCCCTGAAGGTCATCTATCTGTGCGCGCTGCTTATCCAACAGCGCGTCTCTCTCCGTCAGTTGGTTTTCTAACCATCTGACTTTTTGCCGCTTGCGCCTCCTGCGCCTCAGTGGTCTTCTTTTCCTGTTTTCCCATCGTCCTGATAGGAAAACACTTCGCACAAACTTCCACTTAATTCACGCCACTGAAAAAGTGTCGATCGCCGACCGGCAGTTCCGAAAAAACGGAACTGCCCACTTTCCGCGTTGAAAAACTGCGATAAGTTTTGATCGGAAATTTTTCAAAATTTTTGCCGGTCGACTAAGTCAAAACGACTAGTCTGTACCGCTATCTCGAGCCGAAAAAGTTTCTAAAACCGATCGCGATTCGCCGTCGGTCTCACCCACCGACGACGAGGTTTGCGGTTAGCACCTCCCACAAAAATGGGCGGTACCAAACACGCCGGTCGCTTTCTGCTGCTTGCTGCTCGGTCGGACGTCGATCCGTAGGACCAACTTCCAATTTTCACCACCAGGATCGCTTCTCTCTGAAACACTCGAAGAACACGTCTGCACTCCTCGAATACTAGTCAAAGACTGAGATGTCTTCGCGTCGAATCAATAAACATCGTCTGCAAATGCAGCGGTATCTATCGCGAAATATCGCACGACGGCACGGAATAACGGTCAGCAGTTCCGAGAACTGTGGTGCGGTTACTCCATCCAAAGTGGGAGGAGTCAACTCGCCGAAAAATGTTCTACTGATGTCTCAGGGGGCGTTGAAAAACGCCTGGCTTCCCTGCTAGGCACCAAACCTAACCTGAAGGACACTCGTAGAAAAAACCGCACTCCACGAGACCTAATCGCAGACTGCGCTCCCTATGTGGGCGGGCAAAGCATTGAAGAGACAAACACCTTGACAAAACAATGTCTTCTGGAGAGCAGTAGCTCTCACAAGTGGTGCATCAAAATTGTTCTTAGAACGGACATCGTAAGAATGCATATTTACTCTTTGTACCAAAAAAGTATTCAAATAATGGGGCAACAAATTATGTTTTATTTTATATATCAATCGAATGTTAGCCATTTCAATGGCCCGCGCAACTGAAAACTAATCCAATGACCGCAACGTTACCTCTATCGGTGTATACCTAGTACAATTCAATAGTACACGCATATCCTTGTTCTGCTGTATTTGAAGTCTACCAATACTCTCCTTATTACATGATATCAGCACAGGCATACAATAGGTAAAATGGGGTAAAACTATAATATTATTATACAAGTCTCTTAGACCATGGTGATAAATGTGACGATATACGACTAAAGAACCCTATTTTTTCCCAATCTTTCTACATAGATAACTGACATGATTACAAAATGTCAGCTGAGGATCCAACAGTACTCCTAAGTCTTTAATTTCATTTACAATTTCAATATCACAATTATTTATATTTATTTTTAACCCTAACTCATTAAATCTTTTGCAGTTTGTTTTAGACCCTATCACCATGTACCTTGTTTTCAGTTCGTTTAGTTTAAGTTTATTTTTGCATAGCCATCTAAGTAGTATTGCCAGTTCACTATTCAATGTTTCAACCATCTCAGGCAAATTATATCCAGACAAAGATATGAGAGTATCATCTGCAAAAAGACTAATAAAACATTTATCCAATATTGAAGAAACATCGTTGATATATATCAAAAACAGCAAAGGGCCCAAAACACTACCCTGAGAAACTCCCCACGCACTTTCCCTCTTTGCCGACACTTTTCCCTCAACCCTCGTCCTATGATGTCTGTCAGTTAAGTAACTCTTGATCCATTTTAAGGCTTTCGATCTTACATCATAACTTAATAATTTTTTACACAGTATATCCCGCTCAATAGTTTCGAATGCTCGCTTTAAATCTATAAATACACTAAGACATACTGAATAGCCGTCTCACAAGAATGTTTTGTCCTAAACCCTGATTGAGCAGAAAATAACAATTTATTGGTTTCAAAATAAGTTTTCAACTCTGTACATACTATAGTCTCAATGATTTTATCAACAACAGGTAATAAATTAATTGGTCTAAAGTCACTTGGTATACTAGGCTTTGGTATTTTTGGAATTGGTACAATAATGCTGGTTTTTAAGTCCTCAGGAAATGTATTCGTTTCAAAACTTGTATTAATTAAGTACAATAAAGGATAACCGATGACACAATTTTTTTTTTATTAACCTTATCGTAATTTCATTGTAACTCGTACTTCGGCTTTTTAAACTAAACACAACTTTTCTTAATTTGTTTAGAGTAACATGTTTAAAATCGTGAGTCTTGCATACTTTGACATCACTGCTCCAGTCCTGCTCTTCGATACTCTGTTCTACTTCATTCAAACTATCGAAGTAAAAGTTATTGAAGTTCTCCTCCGTAGGTCCGTCGCATCATGGACTTCGACTTCGACTTATTTTGCCAGGTTTTTGGGTTAGCCTCGCAGGCTCTTACCCGTTTCTAGTCGGCTTTGACCCTATATGGGCACTAATTTTAAGGGGGCCTCTATTTGACCCAGGAGGTTGCCTAGCAAGTGGCATAGAATAGTAAGAGAATAACGAATAGTATTTTAGATGAAGTCCTGGAGAACTTCAGAGGTTAATACGAATGAAAAAAAAATGAAAAATTTTACTTTTTCCCCGTCAGAGAGTGACAGGTCTTGAGCAGTCGATCGATCGACAGTGATCTTTCGACTGCCAGACCACGGACAGGATTATAAGTCGTCGAAGCGGTCTTATGCAAGCCGGGAATCGAATATTCGATACCGTTCTTCTTGCGGTCCGTATGGGAATTTTGCGGCATTGCGCTAGATTTCCCGGGAAATCCGGGCAAATTGTCCGGTATAGACCGGAATAGCGGATTTTCGCTAAATTTCGCCGCTTGGACGAATTTAGCGTAGATTTAGGAATAGAATTCAGAGACGGGGGAACACCGGTCTCTCTCATGATCTGGTTATTCCGAACATACCAAGGTGCGTTTAGTGCCATACGCAAGGTTTTGTTCTGGAATCTTTGAAGTTTTTTAGATAAGAGGTAATAAGACCGTATAAAAATCCGGATCTTATCATAACTTTATAAAACAGCATTTTTACTTTCAGGGAAAGTTTACTAGAACGACAGATCAAGGGGCACAGGAGTTTGAGTATTCCGTGCCCCTTGCTATTTGTAAGCTGGATTTGACTAGACCATTTGAGAGAGCGATCGAAGTGGAGACCTAGATACGTGGCTTTTTGCAGCCACGGGATTGGCACTTTGTCAACCAGCAATCTGGCTTCGCTTGGAAAGCGATTTCTGGAGAAGATAACCGCCTGGGTCTTTTTAGGATTGACCTGCAGGCGCCAGAATTTAAGCCAGGCCAAGTGGAACGCGACGTTGAAAAGAAATCAGTGTCATCCGCAAAGAATGAAACACTGACGTCACGGAAGTGAGGAAATTTGGCCAAGTAGATGTTAATCAGGGCCGGTAACAGGGGAGAACCTTGAGGGACTCCCGACTCAATAGGTTTGCTCGTGGAGAGGGTTGATTTAATTTTAACTTGAAAGAATCTACCTTTCAGGAAAGAATTTATTAGCATGGTTAGGTGTCCCGGGAAACCTAATTCGAGTAACTTAAAAATAAGTCCCTCGTGCCATACTTTATCGAAGGTTTTGGAAACGTCTAAAAAGACAGGGCCGAGACGCTTGGCCGACCTGAAAGCCTGATCAATTTCGCTAATCTGGCTGTCTGTTGCAAGGACGAATGTCCTCGTCTGAACCCAAACTGCTCGTATGGTATGATACCATTGCTGTCGGTAAAGTCATTCACTGCAGAGAGAATGACTTTTTCGGCTATTTTAGAAAGGGTATTTATGAGACTCATGGGTCTATAATCCGAAGCCGAACTGGAGTTCGGCTTCTTGCGAATCACAGCTATAAGAACGTGTTTCCATGATTTGGGGAAGATTTTCAATCGCTGAATGGAATTCACAATATTTGTGATTTCTGCGATTTGCTTACTTGGCAATTTTCGGAGCAGGCATACTGTGATGCCATCGCTTCCGGGGGATTTACGGGGTGAAAAACTTCGAATAATAGCCATGACTGACTTTGGAGATACGAGGTGATCCCGCATGAAGTCGAAACGTGGGTTTTCGGTCATCCGTGTTTGAACAACATCGGAGACCCAATCTCGATCTTCTTGAGCCTTGGGCAGCCTCGGACTCGTCATTTGGAGTCTAAAAGACTCCGCCAGTAGCTCGGCCTTCTCCGAATCGGAGACGGCATGATTGCCATCATCCGACCTTAACGGCGGAATGTCCCTGCGGGACTTCCCCGTCAACGATCTTGTCAGATGCCAGATCTGCCTCAGATTCGACGTGTCAACAGAAAGAAGCAGGTTATCCCACTTCTCATTTCTGAATGACTTCATCTGCTCTTTGGCTTCTTTGATCGCCCGATTTGCCCGACTTCTATCCTTTCGAGAGGGGGTAGCCCTGGCCTTCTTCACCAGGCGATTTTTCGCCCGGAGAAGATTTTTCAGGTCAGTCGGGAGATCAGAAGTTAGCTGCTGCTGATCAGACGGTCGAGGCTTCGTGGCTAGGCTGAAAACCTTAAGGATGTCCTCTGTCAGTTTACCGACAGCAAGATCGAGCTGCTCCGGGTCAGCAACCCGGGGTATTGGATTTGTGGAATGAAGTGTGGATTGGAAAACCCTCCAATCCGTCACGAAATGTGACGGCTTGAACGGCGCACCTAAGAGTCGGGCATCTCCCAGTTCGAAAAGAACGGGAAGGTGGTCTGAGTCGAGCTCGTGCAGAACCGACGTGGCATTCGCTCTTGGGACACCCTTCGTGATGAAGAGGTCTATGACTGATCCGGCGTGACCCGGATAGTCATAATGGGTGGGTTCGTCAGGATAATTGACGATACACCCGAGCGAGAAACACAACCGTCCGAGGGTCAGAGCGTGTTGTGAGCATTGAAGTTGCCGCCAGCAATAGTGGCGGCGTTACTTCGAAAAAGGGCAGTGTAGTCAGCCCGCAACGGAGGTACGTTGCTTAGCTGATACACGGAATGGAGAATTAGGGGTCGGTCTGCTAGCTCGACGGAAATGGAGGTTATTTCCAGATTGGCAAGATCTGGTTTAAGAAGTTTTGTATGCCGGAGATTGCTTTTGATAAGAATCAACGTGCCGCCCACAAGGGCCGTTGGTTCTATCATCCCGAATTACATTGTAATTCGGTACGCTGAATCGAATGGATGGTTTTAAGAAAGTCTCCTGGATAAGAGCAACATCAATGTTGTGATCTGTCAGTGCGTGAACAAGTTCCCCATCCTTGTCACGCACCGAGTTAGCATTCCAGGAGATTATTTTAAGGGAAGCTGGTTTAACAGCCATTGAAATTTTGAAAGTATTGTGAAAATTGGGCTTGGAATAGACCCATGAAATTCGAGACCATTTGACCCATGAGCTGTGAACAGACAGCTTTTGGGTCAAACTGGGTCAGGTCGATTTGTGCCGAAGCACTGCGCTGATTGCGCTGAGACCTCCACACGAAGGTGAATGTGGGGGTTGGGGTGGTTTTCGCGGATTTTGGATTTTTCGGCTGAAGATTAGCCTTTTGCGGGTGTTGTGAGGAAGAAGCCTTCACAACACCTCTAACGGGGCGTTTTGGGCATTTTTTGTAATTGGCAGTGTAATCACCGCCACAATTACAGCAAAAGCCCGGGGTAATGCGGGGCTTTTTGCAGTCTTTAGCTGCATGAGCCTCGCCGCACTTCATGCACCTAGGAGGTGCTCTGCACTTTCGTGCAATGTGGCCATAAAGTTGGCAGTTGAAGCACTGTCCAACTTCGCCACTAGATTTTTGGGTTTTCACCTTAATATTTTGGTGTATATTCACCTTAATATTTTGTGTAATATCTAATGTTGGAAAATATTAGTTTCGAAATTGGGGATTGTAATTGAAACCATGGTGATAGGACTTTTGTCCTTTCTTTTGAATCGATCGATTCGGGAGGGATGATAGCCCAACTCGATCAATTCAGTTCTAATTTCATTATCGGGTATTGATTCGGCGAGACCACAAATCAATACCCTGATATTTATTTCATTGGGACTTAAGAAAGTATGGAAAGGGTACTTGCGCTCTTCGAACAATTTTGTAATTGCTCGAAAAGCGTCAGGAGATTTGCGATGAAACATTATCCCTTCTGGTTTAGTGGTCGTATGACCGAAATCAATATTTTGAGACTTTAAAATGCGAACTACTTCAAGATATGCCGATTTATCGTGAAGTACGATATCTAAGGCCTTTTTGTCTTTGACCGAAAAACCAGATTTACCGGCAGAATTTGCCGGCTTCTGGTTGGCCTTGGGTTGGGCTATCTGGGGGGCCTGGACGGAAGATGTCGAGGCTCCCGGAGAAAGAGACGGGGGAACCACCGCCCGTTTATCAGAGAGAACTGGAAAGTTCTCATCATCAACGGGCGGCGGAGTGTTTTGACGTTTGCGTTTAGACGCAACCGTCTGAAACTCAGACTCGGAGGCCGATGAATGGCCTCCGTCGCACATTTCCGAATCGCGGAAATCAGCTTTTATTCGAGCTGCTGTATTAAGGCCCTATCTTCGCTTCTTTCGCGCAATAGCTGATTTATACGATCAGCCATATCGATACCGGGGCTTAGAGAGTCCTTCGACACGATAACGCTAACGTCGTCCTCGTTAGCACTTTCCATAATTTTTCCCAAAATTCGCCCGCTTTTCCGAATTCGCGGACGCGAAAAACGCCACTTTCCGCGACTATTCGAACGTAACGGTCGTTTAACGGTTTTTGGTGACGTCACGTCACGCCACTATTACCCCTACTACCTATAATCGGCTATCAAGAGAGCTCCCGAAACACGTCCGTACTCTCTGACTGCCAACCATAGACTCCGTCGCATCATGGACAGTGCAATATTTCTTTTCTGCTTATAAATTCTCCAATCATGTTCATTCTTTGTGAAAGAAAACTTTCTATACGCTCTGTCCCTCCCAACTTGAGCATTTCTTAGCTCTTTGCTCATCCAAGGGAACTTTTTAGGTTGTACTAATTTTAAGGGAGCAGCCATATCAATAGCATCATGTAGAGTTTGCATAAAATCAACATATAATTTACTAACGTCAATGGAATTGTAGTCCCAATCATTCCCCATCAACTCAGTAATCAGCCTCGAGACTGCTTGCTCATTCAAATTCCGTGCATACGTATGTTGAGGTGTTTCACATACAATATCCTGAAGTTTAAACTCGGTACCAATAATCTCATGATCGCTTATCATCGGAAAATCTCTAACAAGCTCCACAGCTCCAAAATCATTGGTAATTATGTGATCAATCAGTGTTTGTGAGATACCACTATTGTGGGTTTCCCTAGTAACAATCTGTGTGAAACCTGCTCCACTGATAATGTCTTTCAACCTTCTAGACTCACTGCTGTTCTTCAATAAATCGATATTTATATCACCCAGAAGAAAGGTTTTATTTCTTTGAAATTCATTGTCACTTAGATTGTCTTCCAAATAGTTTAAAAAGTCACCTACAGAGGCACTAGGCGATTTATAGCATGCCGCTACCAAGAAAAACAGCTTATTTAGCTGTATCTTAACTGTTACGACCCAGTAACTGGTTAGAACTGTCTCGACAGAAACCACTAAATATTTCAAGCCAGATTTAATATAAATAATAGCACCCCCCGTATGACGACTATCCAAATAACAGACAACAGCCGTATATCCAGTTATGTTAATTTCGTTCTCTTCTACATCTCGTGTTACATGAGTTTCAGTAACACACAAGATCCATGGGTTTCTATCTTCTACAAACTGTCTCAGCTGCAACATGTGGGTCATCATTCCCTGTATATTAATATGCAATATATCTATATTGCTAGTGGACGCACTGAAGCAATCAAGTGGTTGCTATGCATACTTAGTTCTGTTCTTCATTCTTTCAACAGCTCGTTTATAACAATCGCAATTTTTATCAAACACTGTGTGATCATATTTAATATGTGGTATCTTTAGGACATCATGTGCAAAGTTACAATTAGTACACTCCTTTGTATTCGAATTACATTCTGAGCTTTTATGATGTTTGTTACATAAAGGACAAACATCTTGTTGACTGCACTTTGCGGCTTTATGTCCATACCTATAACACTTGTAACATCGCAGCACTCCCAAATATTCATAGACTGGAAAACTGTCCCACTCAAAGAAAACTCTCTTACTACTCAACATGCACTTATAGATCTCTGCCGACACCTCCAGTATTATATTACACAGTTTATTTCCTTTAGGAATATATTTTCGAAATACTTCAATATTCACAGCTGTATTTTTAAGAAAAATCTGATTTTTTATGCGCTCTAAAAAGTCTTCATTAGTTGCAATATATTTATCTTGAACGCCAACCACAATTATTCTGGGGTTAATATATTTAGGTATTTCTACCTCATAATTATCGGATAATTCTTCTATTGCTGTTATTTGCAGTTTCTTCAGAGAATCGTCATCCTTACACTGAATCATAACGGATCCCTGACCCATCGATTTTAATTTGTTTATTTCTACCGATAAATCGGACGAATTAATTTTTTCCGTGATCGCATTCCTCGTCGTAGTACTATTTTGTTGCTTATTTTTGGGTCTAATTATTAACGGAGGATTTTTTTTTACAGTATCTGTCCATGATTTTCCTTGTGGAGTCGAGATGTCATTATGTTGCGAATTATTTAATAATTTCTCTGTATTCACCTTACACTCCTCAGTATGTTGTTCCAACCTTTTTAATCTATTACTAAGGTCAACATTCACCTCAAATACTGACAGACATCCATCACATACCCAAAACAAATTTTTACAGTCATTTATGGCTGTAGATATTGCCTCTTTGATGTTAACACAATGTAAATGATATTTATTATCACACACTTTGCACGCCACGAATTTTACTCGCCCGACAATATTGTCATTGCCCCCGGTACATGCGTGTGTACCCGGCCCTGCCATGGCGACAACTGTCGTAACAAGTAAAATTGTAAAAACAGATCAATATTAAAGGCACGATTACATATTGATATCTTTGATGTAAATCTATAATGACACCTTTTTTGTAGAGAATTTAATTCTCTTCAAAAATATGTATTGTTCAAATTTTTCAAATTGATGGTTTAGGAGTTCTGGACGAAAGATGCGATTGAAATTAAAAAACCGAAAGTCGCGATGATATACTTCTTAACATAGTAAGTATTAATAAGAGCTCTAACTTTCACAATAATTTTTTTTGTCATCACAAATAATATTTTCGGAATCCCTTAAAAAAATAGTTGATTTTTTTGGCCCAGTCTAGTGGTTACTATATTAACTCTTTGGAATCTATAGAGTATGCATACCATATCACAGTGTATATTTAACTGCATTCCATTTTGTGACGTTGTATCAACAAAAGCTATAAATAAATTTTAAGGAAATTTACAATATTTTATCTCAATCAGTTATCAAGTTTTTCAATTCTTCTATTGAAATCTTCGGTGTGAAACACTAAACTCGAAGAGATTTACCACTAAACACCAAATTACTTTTTAAAAACTTCTCGACGCACGTTTCCCTAACCATGTTAGCATCATCAGGAGATGATTTAATATCGAGATTAAATGATTTGGTGTTTAGTGGTAAATCTCTTCGAGTTTAGTATCAAGTTTTTGTTGAGTGTTATTGTTCTAATATTAATAACAAAAAAGTCGAGAAATTTTAATAGAACTTGCATCAAATTCTCAAAACTTTAAAGCTTACTTTATCTACAGTACATTACATAGTGAAATAATATGATATACATGTCTATTTTGAAAATGAGGACAGGAAATGACGACCAAACAAAACCCTGTTACCTAAAATTCGGAGAAAATAAAGATGAGGGGGAGAAGTACATAGAAACATAAAACATTAGAGAGATTCGGATCAATAAATTGCCAATGAAGTAAACACCACACCCAAGGCAACGTAATAGGCCTCATTCGGTCGATTGACACGTGTTCTACCGAGTTCCCCAGCCGTTTCGGAGATAGTTGCAACACCTAAAAATGACCCTTAATTGGAGTAAAATATACTATTTCTAGCGCTCAGCGAGAACATTTGTGGATGCCAAAGTGCCGCACGGCTAGCGCCACATCTCTATAACATATACACTCATGATATACCGAGGACGTATAATACCATATAGCCCTATATGATACGCCGTCCGATACGTTCAGGAACAACTAGACAGTCTGATGGAGTGGTTGATGGCCTGGAAAATCAAGGTAAACATCACCAAGACACAGGCTATACAAGTCGATCAGAGAAGATATAGACCCACTCGACTGCTGGGCCAGAACGTGACCTGGCAGGATACTGTAAAGTATCTGGGTGTCACGTTTGACAGAAGGATGACTTAGAAACCACACACCAGAAAACCACGGATTAAAGCTGCAGCTGTCACATAGATGATTAACCCTATGATCCCATTCAGATTATTAACTCTATGAGTGGCGGTTGGTTCATAAGGGCACGTGGACATGTGCCCTACTTTAAAAAATAAAAAATGAAGTGGCAAAAATAATTTCAGATTTTATATTAATTTATTCTCTGTTCTGTCTGTGATCATGTTTCTTACGACTACTATAGTCTAACATTCATAATGCTATTCGCGGAAACAAAATAGGTTGTGGGTTGCCGAAGTGCACCGATTAAAGAACACGTACTGTACTGTACTGTTTTCTTTACTATCGCTTGCGAAAAACAAAGACAACAATGCATCGCTTTACTAGTAACCCGGAGATTAAACGCATTTATAATGTCATATCTTGGGCGCTGCCCCATTCTCAATAGTCAGGTGCTAGCACCACATCTCTATAACATATTAGTAGTAGAGAGGCGGGGTACTGGGACACTTTAAGGCCGTTTTGGCCATGCAAAAGTGGGGCCCGACTATTTGGGGGGCGAATTTTGTTATTGTTTCTGTATTTAAGGAAAATTTATCGTGTTTGAAATTCGTTGGGAATTATAAATTAAAATTAAATTAAAATTTACAAAAATATTTATTTTGTTATGTATACATTAAAATAATTTTTACATCTGTAATCTTTAATTGTGGTTCTTTTTCCTACGATAAGTGGATAGTCTTTTAACATATCGGTTTCTTTGGTTTTGTAGAAGTTCTTCCCTCTCGATGCATGAATTAAGGTTTTCAAAAAGTTTCTTTTGATGCTTAAAATTGTGATTAAAATTTCTGTTGCATAAACCAATGGACTGTTCAGCTTTCCAAAGTTCATGCGCTAAATTAGTTACGTTCAAGAGCAATTGCATATGCTCTTCTTTGTATCTATAATGTTATAAGCAGTTAATTTTTTGTTGTTGCAAATTGCGAGGTTTTTTCTTTCATGGATGTTTCTAGTTGAACATTTTCTCTAGTTAAGCTGATGTAGTTAGTGTAATTTACTGATGATGTCAACTCTAAACTTGTATTATATAAGAAATTGTAGTCATTTTTCGCAATCACTACTGTTTTTTTGATTATTTTCCAATGTTAAACCTTAAGTAAAACGTAACAAAAGACAACAAATAAACAACAACATTTTGACTCTTGTTCCTCTTCAACAACAGTTGGACTTTCACAGCATGCATGTAGAACCAAGTGATGTTTTTTTTCTATTGTAGTGAGTAGTGGAGGGGAGGGATTAGACAATATTAGCTTTATCAATCCAGCTGTTATGTATATCAATAAAGCCCAACCATTTGACAAACACTTTATTATTTTGTCTTTTTAAAACTTTTTCAACTAAATAGACATCATGGAGGTTGGTTTTTTATAATTGTTCCTTATAGAAAGCTCCTTCTATAGTTTCATTTTGCATGTCTCTTAGAAGATATGTGGCCGGATTTGTTACTTGAATTTTTCTAATAATAAATACCTCTGGAAACCAATTGGGGTTATATTTCTTATCAAAAATTCGTCGAACTTTTGATATCCGCACATAATCTACAATTTTAAATTTCGCATTTAAATCAGACATTTTAATGTTATTGTAAACTGAATTGAGAATTATATTTTCATTCTTGCTGGTAACATCAACTGGGGTCATTTTTATTGTTCCATGTAATGAATTATTATAACGATGAACAATTTGTGGAAGTAGCTTAAGCCATTTATAATTTCCTTGTACATTAAATTTTTTCCACCTCGAATTTTTCAATGTTTTATTTACTCGTTCTACAATAGATGATTTCGTCTCACTAAAGACACTATAGTGATTCACCTTATATTTTTTAGTAAGTTTTTCAAAGTTATTATTAAAAAATTCTTTTCCCATGTCTGTTTGCAAATTGTTCGATTTTTGCTGCTTAAAAACGTTCTCCATTGTCTTGCTCACTTCTATACCAGTTTTCGTTGCCAAAGGAAAAGCCCAAACGTATTTGGAAAAACAATTTATTACTACAAGTATGTACTTGAAATCATTACTTTCTTTTGCGTATTGAATCATTTCTACTAGGTCTGCTTGAAAAAAAGGTCATTTAGCAACTTGATAATTACTTTTCGTCTTTTGAAATTAATTCTGGCCGGTCTATGTAGCTTGTTAACAAGTTGACGTTTCGTATCAGTTATAATCTTCTTAGGTGTCATGTTTAAGCGATAATTCCAGCTTCTTTTAATTCTTCAGTTATAGAGGCAATTTCGTTGATATGTCCGGTGTGTCCAGCTTGTTGCGAGGCTAAAAGTAAGCGTAATCCGTGTACTAATTCATTTGGTTCATCCCAATGAAAATAATTGATTTTGTTGTTATTTGCTTCAACGTACACTCTTTTTCTTAGTACGAAAGGTCCTATAATTTGTTTATATTTTTCCAACTTACTGCCATCAACTTGTTTAGTAGACTCATAATAGCGTCTGTGTGCATTTGTTTTTAAGACAATTTGTTTGTAATTTTTTTCATCATCCACTGTATATTCAAGAGGGTTCTTTTTAAATAAAAGTTCGTATAACCCTGGAGTTCCCTTGTATCGTTTATTCTTAACAATGACATCATTTCTATCAATATTCACTTGACAATCACCAATGAAAAGTTTCTTCGTTTCATGATAAAACCGGATTCCGTATTTGTGATCAAATTCATGTTCGGTATTGTTACGCAAAGCTGAAATGTATTTTCTTGATAGTATTATTATATTGTTCCAAATATCCTGTTAATGCGTCCCGAGCTAATTTATCAAACTTATCACTCTTATCTATGTTATCACTCTCTTCATATTCATCAACTGCATTTAATATTGATTGTTTTTCTGTGCTTACGTCTTCTACAGACGCTAATTTCATTTTTCTTGAAAACTTTGGTGTTTCCCAATAAAGTTGTCCCTCCTGTTTCATATCACCCTTGTTAACAAGCAAGTTGGCTTCTGAGTTTTCGTTGTTGTTTGGCTGCTGCTGCTGCTGTACACTAGGCGTTTTAAGTTTTAGTTCGTTTTGAATATTTTGTAATTGTTTGGCAATAGGTGAAAATATTTGCTCTTGAGCTAGTTCGCCTTGCTTCAAAACAGTCAACTAATTTTTAACATTTTTTCGTTTTTGTAATAATCTTATCTTTAATTTCTTTTGCAAGCTTCATTATTAAATAAAAAAATAGCTTTTGAACAGGTTTTTGATCAGGTTTTAATCCGGTTCTGAACAGGTTTGAACGGCTGTAATCAGTTCTCTGATTAAGACACTTCTGAAGCGATTCCATTCTAGGTGAAACATATATATTGATCGAATCCCATGAAGTAGCGTCCACTGTAAAGGTCGTCGCCTATGAAAATTGTAAATAATCCATATGGTTTTTGCCAGCATCGAGAACATGTACTTTTGAATGTTTCAAACGTCATGTCAGCAGTTCCCACGTGATCGTTAAATACATGCCTCAAATTCAGTTCGTCTTGTTTAAAAAGAACAAGTACATTAGCATTATCTCTAATTAAGTGTTTGGGGATTTTTGCGTACGTTTGACATAGATAAAATGAATCAATATTATTGTGATGGCCCATACTGAAATATTCACGACTTACGTTGGTTATCACACGCTACATCATCAAATACAAATAGGGAATTTGGTTTGGCCTCAGATGGATGTACAATATTGTCACTAGCACTAAAAGCGTAATATTTGATTTCTTTGATGGGTCTTAAAAGTTCATTAAGATATTAATACTTTGGTTGGTAGAGCGAGCGTAAATATACATAAATATTTTTAAATTTTAATCCATTTTCGTGTTCTATCAGTGAAATCATGACGTTGGTTTTTCCACAATTTGAAGGACCCACTATAATGCAATGCAAAGTAGATGGAAATAAAGGTCAGTGCTTTCTGTACGATGACTTGTTGCATTTTTGCAAGTCATTATTTTCCACGCTTAAATAAACTTTTTGTTTTATTATTTTCATATTGACAAGTTAAAAAGTAAACTATAACTAATTTAAAAAGTTGGGTAATCATTTATTTATGGTTAGTTGTGTTTCTCCCGTTGCAATGAAAAATTATCTAGGGACGGGTTTTGTGAATAACCTGATAAATAAATAACCATTTGAATTGCATCTACCGGGGTATAGTTTTTGTGGTCCTGGTACTAGACTTGAGACTCGCTTAAGACGAGAATACAGAGGAGTGAATGCACTAGTTGAAAGCTGTAAACAACATGACCTTGCATATGCTCACAACAAAGATCTTGGAGCTCGTCACTAAGCTGATGATATATTAGCAAAAGAGGCTTGAAAAGTGGTTAAATCGAAAAAGGCATCCATGGGAGAAAGGTTGTCTGCTCTCGGTGTTGCAGGTGTAATGAAAGTTAAAGTGAGATTATATATGGGTTTAAACACTCAAAATTTGAAAAAGTGCTTAAAATTAACGGAAAAAGTTTAACAATCGATGAAAAATGTGCAAAATGACATTAACAAGGGTATTGCTGCATTACAAGAAAATTGTAGCACGAGTCGATCAGCAATTAAACCAAGGACTTCTCCTTCGCCTCCTTATCCAAAAATTCCTCCGAAACCAACAATTTCTTCGACACCAAAACTTTTTTCAAATCAAAGGAAAAGAAGTCCTCCAAATCAGAAAAACCCGAAAATACAAGAAATTGAAATTATGGATATTGATGATCCAACCCAATTATTATTACAACAAGATACAGAAAGAAAAATTGTAACCAGTAGAAAAAGGAAAAATGAGAATTTCAATGACGCTCCAATTAAAGCTCCCAAATTGGATTTAAACAAGCCAATAATATATTCAGCAGCAGCTAGGAAACGTAAATTGAGTGATAACGATGACCATGAGAGTGGTGATATAGGTACCGAAAAAAAGCAAAGAATAATTTAGTGTTAATATCAAAAATTATATAAGCACTGTTAGAGGCAACGAGTATTTTAGTGTTTAACAACGTTTCATTTAGAGAAGATGTCTAGAACAAAGCAAAAGAGACCCATTAAACGTAAAACTGTTACAAAATTAAAACATATCGGTTTACAGAAAGCCCTAAAACAAATCAAACAGTATATTTTGAAACAGAAACTTTATAATTTAAGTGATGCAATTAAGTTGGCTTTAGGTGCTGCAAAACAATTGAAAAGGAAAGGAATTAAACCAAGTGGTCGTGTAATCCAAATTCCAAAAACGGGTGGCGTATTACCGTTAATACCAATATTTGACGGTCTTAGTGTATTGGGTGCTTTAAGAGGTGGAGCTGCAGGAATAGCAAAAGCAGTAAAAGATGCTCGAAATGCAAAGCGGCAATTGAAAGAAAATCACCGTCACAATAAAACTATGGAAGCAATTGCAATGGGTAAAGGCCTCTACATGAAACCATATAAAATAGGTTTGGGTGTTTTTTAAGACCAGCGCAACAACACCACCGATAATTTTACCAAATCGACCGCTATCAAATTTGGATTTGGTCATGTACGGAAAGCAAATTAAAATACCCCAATTCCGAGATACCACCATATAGTAGCATTAGCAGCAGCAGCAGTAGTAGACGTATTAGTAACCAAATCAAAAAACTAAATGATGATGATGATGATGAAGGAATTCTGCATCCTGTGCGTAAGAAGAAGAAAAAAGAAGAAGTAGACAGCACTTTATTAAAATTAAAGCCAATCAAAATACGCTACAATGTGAGACGATGGCAACTCACAAAGTGCATTTTGACAAACTCCATTCGTTGGCAAATATATTTGGTTTTGAAAAGCGTAAATTGAGTGCAAATAAAAACCATATCTCAGACTATCAAATAAATATTAGTAAGGTAAATGCGGTGTGTTGTGAATGTAATCTAGTAACAAATTCGTATACCAACAACAAGCCATCACACATATTGCACATGTTTTATCCGACAGTACCACCTGCTTATAAAATTGTTAAAACACCTTCAAATGTCATTTATATACCAATCAAGGTATTTATATGAAGTTATTATAAAAATAACGGATCAGGATGGAAATCTAGTATTCCATCCCGAGTAGTCATAGAATGTAGACGTGCTTTTCTGTGCTCCATCCTACTGTGTGTTGGCTACCTAACCCAGAGTTGGCGTCCCCTGGTGACATCATTAACGGTTTTTCTTAAGAATTCTGGTTTATTCTTTCTGGAATTAATCAAATTCTACAGTTTTTAGTGCGGTATTCGCTTCAGTGCGAACGAGTGCAGTGATCTGTGCTGGTTTTGCAGTAACAGCAAGGGTACCGCAACTGTACACCGTCAGTAACCTCGACGATTCCTGGCCGGTAATTGGTAGGACAGTCTTTGGGCAACTTCTGATTTTCTTGTTTAACATTTTTAATTGTTATTCTGGATTATTTTAAAGTATTTATAAGTATTTTTGTGATACTGGTGGCGTGAAATGGAACAAAAAACGTATGGCCCGAACCCGGGGCCCGACGAGGTGATCCCCAGCCTTCAGGCTGAGCTTGAACAGGCGCACAAAGATAACCATGGTCTAAATGAGACCATTTTTGAAGTTAAGGAATTGATAAAGGAATTAAAAGGGCAGGTAGCTTCGCTGGTCGCTAAAATCGACAATTTAGAAATGGGCAGGGAAACCGCCCGCACCAATACAGACGAATGTAATACCGATGTCAAAGACAAAAATGCATCGTGCATTAAACCCACTGAGATAATAGGAAAACAAGTCGCCACCCTAAAGATGACTATCCCGAAAGCAGTTAAAACGGTGGCAGATGACGAGATGTCAGAAGGAGAAATAATTTCCATCGGAGCGGACAATTCCGACTCCGAAGGGGTATCAACGGTTAAAAAAAGAGAAAATCCGCAAGAGGCAATGAAACTCTTCGAATGAAAAACGTTCAATAGAACAAACGCCAAGCAAAAAGACCGCCGGAGTGGCTGGTCCGAGTGGCGTCAAACCTGTCCCGAATACCGCGACTAAAACCGCGAACAACCCATCAACCAAGGCCGAGAAAGTACCTCCGGTGGTCATCCGGTCTAAAACAAATTACATAAAGGTAATGACCTTTATCAACACTAATCAGATTAAAACAGACAAGGCGCTGAACCGCCCCGAGAGGGTGAAAATTCAACCCAAGGAACCCAACGACTACCGCCAACTCACGGCACCTCACGGCAACTCACGCCAACAACGACTACCGTACCACACGTATTGTACTAAAAGTAAAAAACAACTTCACGTGCTGATACGCAACATAATTGAAACTATCCCAGAGCAAGATATCCGTGACGAATCCACGACGTTGGGTTTCCACCTCTCCAGAGTGCAGAGTTCGAAGGCAAAAGGCGGGAGACCACTCGCAATGGTCAATGTGATATTGCCTAAAGAAGAACATGCTATATTTAACGTCAAGTACCTTGTCCATCAAAAGATAAAGGTGGAGAACGTGACATCCAACGGAGATAGCTCGCAGTGCTACAACTGCCAGGTCTATGGGCACGTGGCCAAGAAATGTCACGCGCCCACTAAGTGTATGAAGTGCTCGGGCAACCATGCCCCAAGAGAGGGCAAAAAACTAAAGAATACGGTCGCAAAATGCGCCAACTACGGTGGCTCTCACCCCGCAAATTCAAAGGTGTGCCCGAAATATCACCAAACAAGGAGGGGAATACAGTACCCGAAAAGAACACCAAACCGCTACCAAGAATTCCGCCCCCAACATTCGTGTGGGGCACGCAAAACAACTTGAAGACGACGGCTCCACTGCCAGCTCCAAGCTGGCACTGGAGCTAGGGTACAGAAGCAGATAGACACTGCGCTAGCCATGTTCCAGACTAGCAATGAGTAACAAAAACTCATTCAACGTCCTACCTTGGAATTCCAACTATCTGACTGGCAAAAAACTTGAACTGATCGCATTTCTAGAAGATCACGGCGTCGTCGTGGCCCTGATTCAGGAGACTTTCCTTAAACCAAGCTAACGCTTTGGAATTGGAACTTCTACTGCTATAGGGAGGACAGACTGGGCGGAGCGGGTGGCGGCCTGATGATGCTCGGCAAGAGGAGCATCAGGCACAGCCTCCTTCTTCGGATCGGCCTTACTTCCTCAGAAGCCATGTCGGTGCAAGTGACTCTAGATGGAAATCTTGTCAACCTATCTTCATGGTACCAGAGAAGCTGTAAAGACTTCGATTCAGGGGAAGTCGACAGTTTCCTGACTAACAACACTCCATTCATCATTGGAGGAGATTTCAATGCACATTACTAAAGGTGGGGCTCCAGCTGGACAAATAAGGCAGGTACTGACCTGTTGTCTATGGCGGATAGATACGGGCTGAACCTCCTTATCCCAGACGAGCCATCCCGTTTCCAGAGCTTCCTAAATTTCTTCATCCTAAGAAATCTCACCAATCGAGTCGCAGTTCAGGTTGTTCACGAACTTATTTCTGACCACTTCCCGGTACTGCTTAACATCGGTACAGCGTTGGACTTTCTTCTACCGAAACAAGTCACAAACATCTGTTGGAGTAAATTCTAAGAGTATTTGGAGAACAGCGGACCTAACCCTCGTATCGGTAGCATTCAGCAGCTCGACGACGCGGGCTACAAATTAACCCAGGACATATTAGAAGCCACCAAGGTGGCGACTACAACCCGTCCAGAGTCTTCTCGGCCCACCTTGGACATTCCGCTCGAGGTAAAAGAGAGGATTCGTCTGAAAAACAGATTGTACCGACGCTATCACTCGTCTGGTGACACTGAGATCGGACGTCGTGCAAACGAAGCCAAAAGAGAGTCCCAACAGGCTCTCAAAGAGTTCAGAGACAACAGATGGGATGATTTCCTTGCGTCAATCGAAGTGCCCGATCGATCGCTTTGGAAAACGGCCAAATTCCTGGTGGGTAAGATGAAAGCGCTGATTCCCCCCTTGAGGACGGGTGCAACGCACGCCGTCACCAGGGAGGAAAAGGCGAAGCTCTTCTCCACGACCTACCAACGACAGATGACTTCTCCTCGACCTTCAGTCGAGAAGAAGAACAAAGCTGGTAAATTCAAGCAAGGAATCCTTTCATATCAAGGAACCCCCAACCCAGGCTACTTGATCAGCCATAGTTTCGCCAAAGATAATACACAGTATTATCCGAGGTCTCAAAGTTAGAAAAGCCTCAGGACGCGATCGCATCTCGCTAATTCAGCTGAAGAGGCTACCGAATAAGCAAATAGTTCAGTTGACCAATATCGTCAACGCTATGTACAGACTTCAACACTTCCCGGCGTCGTGAAAACACGCCCAAATAATAATGATCCCCAAAAAAGGGAAAAATCCTCACGAACCAAGCAGCTACAGGCCAATCAGCTTGCTTAGCGCTCTCGGCAAGGTCGCTGCAACAGCGATATTACACACTCTGAACAACGTCCTTATAGAGAAGAGGATTCTGCCAGATGAACAGTTTGATTTCCGCAGGAGTTACGCCGCTGTCCATCAGTCGGCGAGACTGGCTGTGGAGATCAGACAGGGTTTCGACAGAAGGCGCCACACGGGAGCTGTCTTTTTAGACCTCTCGCAAGCATTTGACAGAGTCTGGCATCTCGACTCATAGTCAAGATGCTCAGATTAGGTATACCAACTGATCTAGTCAAATTATTGGCATCATTTCGAACTGGATGCACCCTCCAAGTGCTCATCAATGGTGCAACTTTTAATGTCCAGCGAAGCGAAGCGGGTGTACCACAAGGGTCACCACTTGCCCCCGTAATCTTCAATGTCTACATGGCGGACTTTTCTAAGATCCCGCATGTAAAGGCAGCTTTTTATGTTGACGACACGGCATTCTATATGTAAGCCCACAGACCTGCGGTGATAACATCCAGGCTCCAGAAGCAGACGTTGAATGAATGCCAGGAGATGGTAGATCGAATGAAGACTCTCGATCAACCGCAGCAAAACCCAGGCCATCTTCTTCACAAGAAGACAACCCATAATACCACAGTCAATCAGAATTGACGTTGTTCCTATAAAGTGGGCCAAATCGGCACACTACCTCGGCCTTGAGTATGACAAGGCCTTGATGTGGACGTCGCATATTAAAAATGCGAAAGGAAAAGCATACGGAATGCTCCGCACGTTATATCCACTAATCAACAGAAGAAGTAAGCTTTCGCTGAACAACCAGATAACCTTGTATAAAATCTTGGTCCGGTCAGTCCTTATATACGGACACCAGGCCTGGTTTCCTTATCTAACAATCACTTCGATTAAAAGACTTCAGTCTTTCCAAGCCCGTGCGCTTCGCACAATAATCAATGCCGCTTGGTTTGTAAGGAATGTACAAATCCATAGGGAGATTGACAGTCCAACGCTTCAAACATTCCTGTCCAGCCTAATGGACAAATTCCTAGCGACGGCGTCCTTATCGGACAATCCGCTAATAAGAGCCACGGCAGCTTCATTGCCGGCCGTTGCCCCAGAATGACCCTCCACTTTGGTCATCACATCCTTGCCCAAAGAACGGCAACTAAACCTCGCTGGATAAGCGACTATGTCGTGACATCCGGTACAAAACAACAGAATACAAGTCAGGGCCTCCAGGTCAACTTAACCTCCAGAAAAGTAGTAGTAGTAGTGGAAATCTAGTCACACATTCCAATCAGAGCATCCGTACAGTAAGGATGTACTTTTATGCGCTCCCTTTGGTTACTGTGATCTGATTACTCTCCGAGTGTTCTAGTCACCCTGTAACGTCATCATTAATAGAATATTCCGGAATTAAGCAGTTTCTTTAGAAATAGCTTCTTTCCACAGTTTTTAGTGCACGTTTTTCGCTTAATTGCGAAACGTGTGAAGTGATTAGTGTTGGAAAATTCATATTTCGGCAAGTTTACCCCGAAGATCCTGGCCGGTGAGTCATAGGTTAGTCTTTGGGCATAATAAGAGATTTTAAGATATCTTAAGGCATTTGATTTTTCATTGCAGCACCTTATGTGCTGTATTTGTTTATTTCAAAGTGTTTTTTGATGTTTTATTGTGATATTGGTGGCATAAATGGCAATACAAAAATCGGGACCGGCAGCGGGCCCGATGAGGTCATCGCTGTCCTTCAGACCGAACTAGAGTACTCCCGTAAGGATAACCACGGGCTGAATGAAACCATTTTCGACCTGAAAGAGCTCATAAAACAGTTAAAAGACCAGGTGGCTTCGTTGAACGCAAAGATCGACAAGCTGGAACAAAGTACAGAGACCGCCCGCACCAACGGGCTGGAGAAAAATAAAAGATTAAAAAGGCTGCGACGAAAAGTCCCCAAAAACATGAGAAAACCACCGAAAGGCCCGGTACACCTACAGAGTCTGTCCCTGAGACAGAAGAAGTGGACAACGAGGCAAATATCATAGAAGAAGATATGGTTTCCGTCGGATCGGAAACCGATTCCGACGCCAAAGCGCCTTTCAGCACCCCTCATCGGACCCTCATCGGACGAAGAACGCTCTGAAGAGCAGGTGTCCAAAAAGAAGACCGTCGCAGAGGCTGGCGGGCCAGCCTCTTGGTGGTGTCAAACCCTCCCAAGTTACGGCTCCCAAAAAAGTGAATATACAGGAGGTGAAAAAGACTGAAAAGGTCCCTCCGATTGTGCTCCGCTGCGAGATGATATGAAGGTAATGACCTCATCGCGGCAAATAAAATTGCCACCGACAAGGCCACGAATCGCCCAGAAGGGCCAAAGAAACCTTCACAGAGCCTGGGCCTCTGTGGTTAAGGTGAGGACGCCTATATTATCTTCTTCATGTTGCTGATATGTAACGTTCTGGTGTAATTCATTACCAACTTCTCTCTTGACATTCATTAGTTCTGTTTCGGTGAGATACTTTTTATTTAAAATTAGATTTTTACGGTCGGCTAAGTTTTGCTCAGACAGCCGAGTTCCAAGGAACCTCTTCTTATATTCTTGATAGAGTGCATTTCTCCATCCAGGAAGCGGCTTATCTCCGCACTGGTTCACGTAATAGTAGGTACGCATTACCTCAATATTCATTTCGCGTGTCCATCTGATACGTGGAGTGCGTTCAGTTCTAGTGGCAGCCCTCCTTATGGGGGGCGAGCCAGCAAGAACTGGGACATTTTCGTCTTCCATTTCATTATTAATCTCCATTCTGCACTGATCTTGTGATGAAGTGCTCGGTGGTGCGAGTCTTTGATTTTCAAATTGTTGCTCGGGTACCTTTTTTGTTGCCATTCTTGTGGTGCCATAGAGTTGAGAACTGCCACTCGCTCCAGATTCACCAACCCCGGACAAATTCTGCCGACGGTTCCGAAGGGTTCTTGTCCGCAAAACCCTACCGCCTTGTATAATACCATTATCTGTTTCAGTCACCCAAGGCAGAGCCCCGATTTACCTTAGGAAAGCTATTTACTACCGGAGGGCGCTAGGTATCCGGAGACATCGTTCGAGACACTTTAACCCTGTGCCATTCAGCTCCTCGGCACGATGGATTTCCACCTTGAGCTTGGGGATTTTTTTTTTCCTGCGGTTTACTCCTCTCAGCTAGGCAAGGTGGTGGCGCCACTCACCAAGCGGATTATCTGCCCCCTGCCTTTTATTAATATTATTATTATTATTATTATTATTATTATTATTATTATTATTATTATTATTATTATTATTATTATTATTATTATTATTATTATTATTATTATTATTATCATTATTATTATTATTATTACCATTCATTATTAAAAATACCGATTCTGCGCAACATTGCAAAATCCCTCTCCACTACAATGCAGGTCAATAAAGTTTTGGAATCGCACCCATCGGGGATAATTAACCTTAGCGACACACATCTTGCGTTGCACTGTGCAGCAGCAACTGTAATCGAGGTTTCAGGTCAAAAAACTTACACCCTCAGTGCCACAAGGCGCAACATCCAAAAAGATACTCCTGCCTGGAAAGAGCGCCTGGAAACTGATATCAATGATTTTCGAGCGAAGGTTGACATTACTTCTGAGTATATTGCTGGAAATACATCTAGCAAAGTGACGAAAAAAACGAAAACAATTGCTAAAAAATCTGGCATTGGATTTGAAGAGTCAAACTTTTGCGAGAAATTATTAGAGAGATCGATTTAGACAGATTATTATTATTATTATTATTATCACAAACATGATTCATCGATCATCTCAGCCTAGGCTGGTCGGGTTTACAATGCCAGAACGAGAAAGCAGTTCAGCTTCGCTCCCATTCAGCTCAGTACCTTACGAACAATGTGGCAAGTTTGTAAGAGAACTGCTCGTTGTCCTACTGTGGTAATCGATTTTGAAACACCAAGAATTTCCAGATTTTTGGAAAAGGTCTTGCTTACTAGGCCTTCGGCGGATATAACAAAAGGTAACACCTCCACTTTCTGGAGTTTCCATTGATTTTTCAGATGAATTGCAAGATTTTCGTACTTCGTGACCTTTTCCATTTCAGTTTTTCTGATGTTATGAGAGAGTGGTATCGCAAAGTCAATTATGAAAGCTCTCCTCTGCTTTTTGTTAATTAGAACAATATCCGGCCTATTATAGTCAACCGTCCGATCTGTTGTAATTGGTCTATCCCAGTAAAGAATTGTATCGGCTGACTCAAGTACGGGGGAAGGCGTGTACTTGTAATATGGTGGAGGCATCTTATCAAATAGCGAGTGCTTTAAAGCGATTTGCTGGTGTATAATTTTCGCCAGCTGATTATGTCTTCCTAAATAAGCATTAGGGGCTAGAACAGCACACCCACCGATAAGGTGTTCAATCGTTTCCCCCACTATACCGCACTTCCTACATCGGTCGACAACATCCATGTGTAGTATATGCTTTTCATAGTTCCGTGTTCTTACTACCTTATCTTGAATAGATGTCGCAAAACCTTCTGTTTCTGGGTACAACAGCCCATCGGTCAGCCATTTTAGAGACAATGGTCCATCAATGGTATCATCCTCGAGTGACTTTGGATACCGTCCATGCAGTGTCTGTTGTTTCCATTCACGGACACAATCCGTAAGTGTTGTTCTACCATCAACACGATTCAATTTATCTAGGTTCAACGGGGAGAAACCCCGGTCCTCCTTAGCAACCAACTTCATTAGCGTGCTGCTTGAATTAAGGAAGCGTTCTCTCCTGGTCTTACTCTCCTGGTTCAGACAACGGTTCTTAATGTTCACGAGGCCTCTGCCTCCCAACTTTCTTGGAATGTACAGTCGCTTCATAGATGAATTTGGATGCAGACATCGGAATTTTGTCAATGTTCGACGTGTTAATCTATCCAGTCCATCAAGATCTGTTACTGACCATTTAACAATACCAAAGGAATAGGTCAGAGTTGGCACTGCCCATCCATTGATCGCTCTAATCAGGTTTCCACTGTTCAGTTTGGTATTTAAAAGTTTTGTAAGCCTCTTTTCGTACATAGTAGAAAAGTCTTTCTTTAACTGGCTATGGTTAAATTCCTCGTTTTGAGGTATACCTAAATATTTATAGGATTCTTCTGGTGCCAGTTGTTGTATGTTACAGTGTGTTGAATGTTGATTGTTGACTATTCCTTTTTGAATGCTAATGGTAGAGCATTTATCAAGCCCGAATGACATCTTGATATCCCTACTAGTTTTTCTCTAGTTTCTCCATAGAGTTTTAGGTCATCCATATATAGTAGGTGCGAGAGCTTTCGTGGATTCCTCATGTTTAGTTTATATCCTATATTACTGTTGTTCAGTAATGTAGACATAGGGTTTAGGGCTAGACAAAACCAAACTGGAGAAAAGGAATCTCCCTGAAAAATTCCTCTCTCGATATTCGCAGTTGTAATGCATCGTTGGTCGATAAAGAGATTTGTTTTCCATTTCCCCATTAGGCACCTTAAGGAGTTAATGATGGGAGGGCTTATTTTATAAATCTTCAGGACTTCAGGACTTCTAGTAACCAATTATTATTATTATTATTATTATAATTATTATTATAATTATTATTATAATTATTATTATTATTATTATTATTATTATTATTATAATTATTATTATTATTTTTCTCATCCATTCAGGGATTCAAATTGACAATGCCGGGTTTCCAACCAAGACATAGTCAAGTAGACTGAAGGAATGACCTCACAATTCTCGTTGTTCCCAAGATAACTGCTTTTTGAGCGGCCGCAAAGATATTTTCTAATAGTTGAAGTTGTCTGATGTGTTGGAAAATCTGCTCGTGGACTAATCCATTCACAGTAATGACAAATGGTAAAATTTTTGCTTATTTTAATTTGAATATTTCTTTTGGTTCAAAGGCTAGCTCTTCGTATTTCTGTTTTTTCTCCGCATATGCTTTCTCAATGTTTTTATCTAGCGGTGTTGTAAAATCAATGATAAGAGCTGTTTTATCTTGTTTATTAACAGTCATATCTGGTCGGTTGTGCATTATTTTACGATCGGTTATGAGAGTTGTGTCCCAGTATAGCCTAAAACAGGCGTTCTCCAAGATTGGTTGTGGATTATAGTTATAATTATACACCTGATTATTGAGAAGTCGAGTTCACAATGCTAAATTCTAATAGAAAATTTTGCCCATTTCATCATGCCTTTTAAGATATTGTCGTGGTGCCATAAAAGGACATCCTGCTGTGATATGTTGCATGCTCTCTATTGTGGACTTGCTGGCTCGACATAAGTCATCTATACCATGTTCTTTTAGGATCTGTTTCCGATAGTTTAGAGACGATACGACCTGATCCTGTATAGTCAAAATACTACCCTCCGTTTCAGGAAACAAGTATCCCGCCTTCAGGTAAGCGTTTGAGTGTGTTCTATTTACGCTTCTTTTCGTCAAGTTAGCTTTATATCTACCGTGTAGTGTTTTGCCTGCCCATTCAGTTTCTAATTCTGTCAAGGATTTAGGTGGTGTTTCTTTCTCATTGGCCACGTTTAGAGGTGAGAAGTTTCTATCTATGTGTTTTAATGCATGATGAATCGGTAAATTCGTGGTATAGAAATAGCTTCTTAATTTTTGAACATATATATTATGAGCCATTTCTACATTCACTAGACCCCTTCCTCCCCTTGCTCTCGGTATATACAGTTGCTGATTTCTGCTTTCGGGTAGTGGTATCGATATTTTGTTAGCATCTTTCGAATTTTAATATCTATTCCTCTTAAATCTGTTTTTGTCCATTTAAGGATCCCGAATGAATAGGTCAGGCTGGGCATGGCCCATGAATTTAGAGTAGTGAAGATGTTTCTAGATGCTAGTTTAGTGCTCAAGATTAACCTTATTCTCCTATACAATTCATCCAACATTATCTTCTTAGTCGATTTTTGTTCAATACCAATTGATTAGCGGAAGCCTAGATATTTATAGCCTTCTGGTAATGCTGTATTTATTATTGTGTCATCCATTAATAATGTGTTTTGTTGAGCTATAATGATGCCTCTTTTTATATGCATGACTGCACATTTCTCCAGACCCATATATATCTGTATATCAAAACTGAATGACTTGACTTTTCCCACTTGACTTTAGAGCTGATCTGAGTTTGAGGCGCATATTTTCAAATCATCCATATAAAACGAATGGCTTAATTACACGTTATTTTGTACATCGATTTTGTAGCCAGTTCTGGTTTTATTGAGCAGGTAGCTAAGTGAATTTAGGGCCAAACAAAACCATAAAAGGCTGAGAAAATCACCCTGAAAAATTCCTCGCTTTGTTTTTATTTCATCAATAGAATAAGCGCCACTTCCCGAACCAACCCAAAGTGTTGTACCCCATTCTTCCATAAGATATTCGAGACAATTTCTAACCGTCCCGTTTTTGTGGGATATTTGTAGCACTTTTCGAAGCCATGAATGGAGCACCGAGTCAAATGCTTTCTTTTAATCAATTCATGCCATTGAGATATTTCGTTTTCTTTTTCTCGTTTCTTAGTTCCTCTAGCTCCTTTTTTGCAACCATTTTGTTCATTAGCTAGTATTCGGTTAGTATTGATATGTGTAGACATATGTTGTGCGATAATCACAGTAAAGAGTTTGTATATTGTTGGTAGGCAGGTTAAAGGTTAAAGATTGATATTGACTTGGTTTGGACGCTGTTTCACTTTTAGGTATTATAATTGTGGCGCCTTTCGTAAAGTAATCCGGGAATCGAACGGGTTTCTCCAGAACCTGTTGTAGTTGCTTTGCTAAAATGTTATTCGCAGTTGCGAAATTTTTCCTCCAGTAATTATGGATTCTATCTATTCCGAGTTCTTTCCAGTTTCCCATACATGCGATCGTTGTTCTGAAAGAGTCTTCTGTGATTTGAATTTGTAGCATAACCGGTAACAGATTGTTCTTTTCCACATTCCGAATCCATAGAGTAGTTTCACAATGCCTCTTTTGTCTCTTTTCTTTCACAAGGCGGTCGTTGCTCTGATAGAGCCTTCTGTGACTTGAATTTGTGGCATAACCGGTAACAGATTGTGCTTTTCCACATTCCGAATCCATAGAGTAGTTTCACAATGCCTCTTTTCTTGTGCCCATATATCGTCAAAACTCGGTCATTGCCTCTATCTTAGGAGGGTTGTTAGTTGTTACTGTAACTTTTTGTTGTAATGAGCGATAGAATAGTTTTTGATCCCTGCTAAATTGTTTATTTTGTTTATCTTTTATTTCTGTCGTTATACCATTGCAGGCTATTCCCTAATGCTTTAATTTTTTGTTTTAGACTATCTTGTCTAAGTCTTGTCACCAAGTTCTGTTTTGAATCTAATCTATCTAATTTTAAATTCCTCTCTTGAGCTATTATTCTCACGGCCTTCTTCACTTTCTCGGATGGTGTATTGTTTAAGTAAGTGTGGAGCTGCCCGACTATTTTTCTAAAGTTATTAATTTTTTTGGTTAAGCGTCTTTTCCAAGGCGGTTCGTGTTCACTGTTCCTTCGTGTTAGACTGGCATACCATCATATAATAAGATGTTTCTTTTAATGAAATTTAAGATATCTGACTGATCTTTTCCTTTACTTGACGCATTTTTTGCTATAGGTGTTTTGGCTACGTTCTGTGGTGGTGTTATATTAAGTTCGTCCTGTTGGAATTGGGTATTTGGTTCGATTTGCTGTTCAGTTTGTGCTTTATTTTTAATAACACAAGTTCTACATCAGATAGCTTGTTTGTTCTCAAAATCCATCTTACTCTGTCTGTAAGATTTTGAGTTGATATTTGTTTATCTGCTCTTATTTTAATCCATGCTTTCGTTATCTTATGCCGGTATGCTTTGTTTTTGTTATTGAGATCATTACTCTCAGTCAATGCAAGAAAATGATCGCGCATGATATCGATATTATCTTGTTTGGTCCAACGCTCACGTTTGTTATGTCTAGCGACAACAGCGGGGCCCGCGCTGTGCTTGCCCAAGCTGTCATCCATGTCTACATTATTATCCGGATTCCGGTGCTCTTGTCGTTTCCAAAATAGGCTGTACTCTAAGTCGGCTCCGAGAGGGGCCAGCCTTTACCCCTATACCGACCATATTTTTTTTATTTGTACTGAACATTTTCACCTTAAATTTGGATTACCCTGCTCCGCCAGGGGTTAAATTAGGGCACTGCTGGCAACAATGTCTTCACCTTTATTAACATTAGGGATTTTTTGGGCTTACAACGAGAAGGGTAAGGAATTTTAGGGATTTTTATGGGGATTGGTAAGACAGGAATAGAGGTTAGGGCAGCGGACAGCTGGCGTGGATGGCAGTACCGTCTACGTACGTAACGATAGCAATAAAGCTCTGCTGGTGACAGAGCCCCTCTTGGCCAGACTATAAGCTTCCCTTCTCGCGTTTGCCTAAGTACCAAATCTCCTCCACCGGGTTTGGTTACCCGATCTTGGTTCTGCAGCACTTAGTTACCGGGGTTCACCAACTAGGAAGTGCGAGTAGGAGAGACGCTTAACTACTCTTTAAACCCCTTATTATTATTATTATTATTCTGCTCATCCTTACTGTAGAATCTCAGCTCATGCTGGCCGATATTCCAATGCCAAGATGAAAAAGCAATTCAGCTCCTCTCACCCTAGTATAATAATTACGAACCTTTATTATTATTCTGCTCATTCTTACTGTAGAATCTCAGCTCATGCTGGCCGATATTCTAATGCCAATTATTATTATTATTATTACTTTTTTTTTCACGGGTGAACACCCGGATCTCCGAAAAAAAGTACTGGGGTTAGATTATGCAAGAGTACTCTTCAGCTGTCCCAGCCAAGAAAAGATCTCACGATAGATGCCCCTTGTATTATTACTGCCTTCTGGACCTTCATAATAATCTTGTTCGGAATACCAATTGTTTTTAGAGAAGTGCTCAACGTTTTTGGTACTACTCCAATAGATGATATTATAACAGGCACAACTTTCGCAGACCTCAATTTCCATATCTTTATAATCTCATTTTTTAAGTAGGTGTATTTTTCCAATTTTTCGTGATGTTTTTCTGTCATGTTGTTGTTGTTTGGCACCGCTATGTCAATGAGTAGTGCTTCTTTTCTTCTTTTGTTTAGGACAGTGATATCAGGTCTGTTGTGGACAATCTCTTTTTCCGTTACTGTTGCCTTATCCCAATACACGCGGTATATGTCGTTGTCTATGACTGGTTGAGGTTTGAATCGGTAGTAAGAAAGGGCGATGTCAAGTGAAATTCCATATTCTTTAAAGATGTCAAGGTATACTATTGTTGCGACGAAGTTATGGCGTTCAAGGTGTTTGTTGCCTGTAAGCTGAGTACAGCCACTCAGTATGCGATCGATGGTTTCTTGTTGCGTGCTACATTTCCTACACTAATCTGTAGTAAGGCCTGCCTCCTTAACGATATATTTTCTATAATTCCTGGTGTTAGTGACGTTGTCCTGTATACTCAAAAGAAAGCCCTCTGTCTCAGGAAATATAGTAGCTGCCGTAAGCCATCCCACAGAAGCGGCAGAATCGACTATTTCACTATCAATGACATTGTAAAATCTGCCGTGCAACACCTTGTTGGCCTAGCTGTTTTATAGCTGATCTTCAGTATCAACACGCTCTAGTGGAACATATTGTTTATTTTTAGGTTTAATGGGGTTAGGTTAGCATCAGCTTCAATAACTGATTTGTGGAGTGGAATATGCTGATGATTGTAAAAAAAAATTCTGGGTTGTTTCAGTTATATATAGTGGAGATTTTTTACGCTCAGAATGCCTTGACCACCATTTTTTCTAGGTAAAAGGACTCGTTCAACCGCAGCTCTAGGATGATACATGCGAAATTTGGTAAGTGTTGTTTTCACTGTTCTGTCGATATTTTCTAATTCAGCGTTTGTCTATTTGATTATGCCAAAGGAGTACGTCAATACAGGTATCGCAAAGGTATTAATTGCGGTTGATATATTGTCAGCATTAAGCTTTGATTTGAGAATGTCCTTTAGTCTAGTTGTTAATGCATCTGATAGTTTCTGCTTCATTAATTTATGTTCTATACTATTTGTTTACGCGATTCCTAAATATTTATATGTTTCATTTCCATCCATGGCCATTACAGTTATTTGATCATTAATGTATATGTTGTCTGCCTTCCTTAGTTTATTATTATTATTCTCGTTCTGAACTCAGCATCTCAGCCTAAGCTGGTCTATATTACAATGCCAAAATGAGAAAGCAATTCAACTCCTCTCACTTAGCATAAAATTTTACGAACAATGTGGCATGTCTGCAAGAGTACTGCAGGTTGTTCTACTATGGCAATCGATTTTGAGATACCAAGGTTCTTCAAATTTTTTGAAAAGTTCTTACTTATTAGCCCTTCGGCAGATATAACGAAAGGCACTATCTCTACCTTATGCAGTCTCCACTGGTTTTTCAAATCGTACGCAAGGTTTTCATACTTAGTGGTTTTCTCCAACTCGGTTTTCCTGATATTATAAGAGAGTGGCACTGCGATGTCAATTATAAAAGCCCTTTTCTCCTTTTTACTAATTAGAACAATGTCTGGTCTATTATAATCGACCGTTCGATCTGTTGTGATTGGTCTGTCCCAGTATAGGATTGAATCAGATGATTCCAATACGGGAGAAGGTGAGTACTTATAATATGGAGCAGGTGCGTTATCTAATAGCGAATACTTTAATGCAATTTGCTGATGTATAATTTTCGCCAGCTGATTATGTCTTCCTAAATAAGCATTAGGGGCTGGAACTGCACACCCACCGATAAGGTGTTCAATCGTTTCCCCCACTATACCGCACTTCCTGCATCGGTCGACAACATCCATGTGTAGTATATGCTTTTCATATTATATGCTTATCTTGAATAGATGTCGCAAAACCTTCTGTTTCCGGGTACAATAGCCCATCGGTCAGCCATTTTAGAGACAATGGTCCATCAATGGTATCATCCTCGAGTGACTTTGGATACCGTCCATGCAGTGTCTGTTGTTTCCATTCACGGATACAATCCGTAAGTGTTGTTCTACCATCAACACGATTCAATTTATCTAGGTTCAACGGGGTGAAACCCCGGTCCTCCTTAGCAACCAACTTCATTAGCGTGCTGCTTGAATTAATGAAGCGTTCTCTCATCTTACTCTCCTGGTTCAGACAAAGGTTCTTAATGTTCACGAGGCCTCTGCCTCCCAACTTTCTTGGAATGTACAGTCGCTTCATAGATGAATTTGGATGCAGACATCGGAATTTTGTCAATGTTCGACGTGTTAATCTATCCAGTCCATCAAGGTCTGTTTCTGACCATTTAACAATACCAAAGGAATAGGTCAGAGTTGGCACTGCCAATCCATTGATCACTCTAATCAGGTTTTCACTGTTCAGTTTAGTATTTAAAAGTTTTGTAAGCCTCTTTTCGTACATAGTAGAAAAGTCTTTCTTTAACTGGTTATGGTTAAATTTCTCGTTTTGAGGTATACCTAAATATTTATAGGATTCTTTTGGTGCCAGTTGTTGTATGTTACAGTGTGTTGAATGTTGATTATTGACTATTCTTTTCTGAATGCTAATGGTAGAGCATTTATCAAGTCCGAATGACATCTTGATATTACTACTAAATTCTTCGACCATTTTTATTAAGGAGTTTAGTTTTTCTCTAGTTTCTCCATAGAGTTTAAGGTCATCCATATATAGTAGGTGCGAGAGCTTTCGTGGATTCCTCATGTTTAGTTTATATCCTATATTACTGTTGTTCAGTAATGTAGACATATGATTTAGGGCTAGACAAAACTGGGGAAAGGGAATCTCTCTGAAAAATTCCTCTCTTGATATTCGCAGTTGTAATGCATTGTTGATATATAAGGAGATTTGTTTTTCATTTCCCCATTAGGCACCTTAAGGAGTTAATGATGGGTGGGCTTATTTTATAAATCTTCAGGACTTCTAGTCTAACCAATCGTGACGAACACTATGGAAGGCTTTCCTGTAGTCTATATAGCAGATGTTTAGGTTGCGTTTTCTTTTCAGCGCTTGTTCGAGAACTACAGCATCGATCGTTAGCTGTTCCTTGCATCCCATACTCGCTCTTATACATCTGCTCTTCTTCAAAAATATTATTTTCATCACAATGTTTGTAAATTTTTTCATTGATTAGGGATGTCAACAATTTATAACATATGACAACAACAACATTTAACAGACATGTGATGGGTCTGTAGTTATTGGGATGCTTAGCATCACCCTTTATGCACAGAAGATATGCATTACCTTCCATTAAAAAATTTGGGAAAGTATTAGGATTTATCATTACCTCTTTAAATGCACTAGCAAGTGGGCAGTGGGCAGCCGTAAAGTTTTTAATCCAGAAGTTATGTAGTCCATCTGGTCCAGGAGCTTTCCAGTTATGAGTTTCCTTGACGGCGGTGCAAATGTCAGTCGCCGTGAAATAGTTAAACTCCATTTCTGGGAGAGCAGTTGTGTGCTGTTCAATTGTTTTAATCCAAGGTGCCGATTTTTCATAGTCATCTGATCTTTTCCAAACCGATTACCAATATTCTGCAAAGGAAGACATGTCCACGTTCTCAAGTTCTGACCTGCTACTGCCTTGTTCGAGCTCTCTATAAAATTTCTTTTGGCTATTTACGAATACTGAATTTTGGTGCTTTCATTTTTGTAACTCGTTATATCTTGCTAGACTAGCTTCTTTAGATTTAGCTTTCTGTCTAAACCGATCTTTAAGATCCAATAATATTTCGGAAAAGTTTGGATCGTCGGAGCCAATGCCAGATTTATTGGCAATTGTTTTTATTTTTTTCGTTACTTTACTTGATCGATTACCAGAAAGGTATTCTGAGATGAGGTCGACTTTCCTCCGGAAATCATCGATATTGTTTTTAAGGCGTGTTTTCCTCGGGTACCTTTTTCGTTGCCATTCTTGTGGTGCCATAGAGTTGAGAACTGCCACTCGTTCAGATTCACCAACCCCGGAAAAATTCTGCCGACAGTTTCGAAGGGTTTTTATCCGCAAAACCCTACCGCCTTGTGTAATACCATTATCTGTTTCAGTCTCCATAATAAAATTTTTTGGGTTCAAGGGAAAAACGGTCACCCAAGGCAGAGCCCCGATTTACCTTAGGAAAGCTATTTACTACCGGAGGGCGCTAGGTATCCGGAGACATCGTTCGAGACACTTTAACCATGTGCCATTCAGCTCCTCGGCACGATGGATTTCCACCTAGAGTTTGGGGATTTTTTTTCCAGAGATTTACTCCTCTCAGGTCGGGAAGATGGTGGCGCCACTTACCAAGCGGATTATTAGCCTCCTGCGGAGTATCTGCCCCCTGCCTATAAATATTGTTAAATTATTATTATTATTATTATGTATGACTAAAACATTGTTTATTGGTTTGTGTATTTTGAACGTATTAGTACAATAAAAATAAATAAATAAATAAATTTATCTAGTTCAATAAAAATTTTAACTTAAATTTAATTATACATTTAATTCGATTTCACTCTCAGTGTCACTTTGATCTACATTAATAATAAGTGGTTCTATATTGTAACGTTTCTTCTGTTCGTTTAGGTGTGAAATTAAACAACCATTCAGTCTATTACAAAAGAGTTTATTCACTAACTCAAAATGACAACACTGTATTTATTTAACACACTACAAAACTACTCGTATTTATTTCTCACCATGTATGATCTATTTTTTTTTTTGACAATGTTATCGCGAACAACTCTAAACCGAAACTAAAACTAAAACTATTTTTAATTAATTTTCTTGCTTCCTTTGCCGACTGTGCCGCTGTTGAATCGTCGGCGGGTGGCTTTGAACAATCCGAAAGGACTTTTCTCCGGCAGCTATACGGGGGCGCTCGGTAAAGAATCGTTACACTACTCCCTCCTTAGAGACGTTTCGTCCCGATATGTTTCTGGTCCATGGCGATATCGGCAGAATGGCCCAAACTTTCAGCTGGAAGTTTGATAGAAGTAGCAGTCGACAGTTCTACGGGTGCGGATTACATAAGGGTGATAGCAGTACACCAAGATCTTGACCTGTGTCGACTGGAACAGTACTTCGAGCATGCTTCGTACGAACTTCCAATTTAATCCATCACGTCCACCAGCTATCTTCGGCATGGCGATCTTCTGGATGTTTCGGGGCGCTATAACATCACGAAATTCTGACAGCACCCTCCTCATGTCATAGTAGGATGGTTTGTGGTGGGACAACTTCTTTGTTACCAGGTAAAAGACGTCTCTGGTCATTACGTCTTGGTCACTCGCAACATGAAGCACGTCTCCAACTTTCGGATTCCTCCTCTTTAGGACCTCGACTTGAGCAAACTTCTTTCTGAAAACAGTCGCTATTCCTCTGGACATTCGTAAGTCGCTTGCCACACAGTGAGCCAGACCGTAGTCGTGCGGTGCGGTAAACAGATCCCGGGTTACCTCGGAGGTTACTCCATAACTCATTCTCCGTCCATTACTATACATGTCCATGAACAAAGAACTTTTCAAAGCGGGAGAATCCATTTGTCGAACAGTTGTTTCTTCGTGGTGTCCTTCGTAGGGTGCCAGTCAGTTGTTATGCACCACTTGAGGTTTGCCTCCTCTGCACTTCTGGATTCAGTAAATTACGTCATTAATTCTGGTTATTATCCTGTATGGTTCTTCCCAAGATGCTTGAAGTTTGGGAGAATAACCTCGACGTCGCTGGGGGTTGTGTAGCCATACAATATCATCGGGGTTATATCCACCTTCTTCAATCTTTACGTAGCAGTTTAAATGTTAGTCCGGACCCGCTGGTGAATATCATCCATCTTCCGGCGTAAATTACTGACGTAATCTTCCCCGGCGTTGTCACATCCTGGAGGGCAGCCAAATTGCAAGTCACAGGGTAGTCGGAGTTCCCTACCCATAATCACGCTGGCTGGATATTGGCCTGTCGTTTCGTGTACGGAGGTTCGGTACGCTAAGAGGACCAGTGGGAGGAACTCATCCCAGTCTCTTCGATGATCGGAGACTACCTTGGCCAATGAGCGGTTGATGGTTCGATTCATTCGCTCTACCATGCCATCTGATTGAGGATGCAAGGGGGACGTACGCGTCTTATTGATCTTTAGGAGTTTGCATACTTCTTGAAATAAGATCGATTCAAAGTTTCTACCTTGATCTCAATGAAGCTCCAAAGGTACATCAAATCTGTAAACCCAATCTTTAACAAAAACATCGGCGATCGTTATGGCCTCTTGGTTTGGCAGAGCATAAGCTTCGACCCATTTGCTAAAGTAGTCCATAACTACAACAATATACTTGTTCCCTTCTTTGGTTTCTGGATATGGTCCTGCTACGTCGATGGCAATTTTCTCGAATGGACTTCCGACATTATATTGTTGCATCGGAGCTTTCCGCTTCTTCACTGGTCCATTAACGGCAGCACAAGTCTCACATTTGCGGCACCAATCCGTAACGTCCTCCTTATTACCCAACCAGTAAAACCTCCCTCGCACTTTCTGCGAGGTCTTCGTTATTCCAAGGTGCCCGCCAGTCGTTCCATTGTGGATTTCAGTCATAACTTTGGGGATCCTATTCTTCGGAATCAGAACCTGCTTCCGTTTTTCTTGCCCGTTCGCATCTTCTACAACTCTTCTCAGAACTCCATCATCAATAACGATAGAGTTCCATTGCGCCCAGTATGACTTGACTGCTGGTGAGTACGGCGCTACTTCTTGCCAGGTAGGTCGACGTTCGTCTTTCTTCCAGGCCATGATGTGACTCAGCTCGGGTTTCTGTTCTTGATCTTTTCCAATTTCTGCAGGCTGTCAATAATCATCCACCATGGTCGTTCTGAGTACTGTCGTCTCTTTGTCCTCCATCCGCTGACAATGTTTGCAGTCATCTGTGCAGGGCCTTCGTGACAGTGCATCTGCGTTTCGGTGTGAAGTATCAGCTCGGTGTTCGATGGTAAAATTAAATCCCTGTAGCCTTTCAATCCAATTTGCTACTTGGCCCTCAGGATTTTTGAAATTTAAAAGCCACTTCAAGGCTGCATGATCTGTTCTCAGTAGAAACTTTCTACCATACAGATATTTGTAGGAATGTTCTACTGATTTCACTACGGCCAGTAACTCGCGTCTAGTCACGCAGTAATTTTATCTCTGGCTTGGATAGGGTCTTGCTGAAATACCCGATGACCTTCTCTTGGCCGTCCTGGGTCTGCGATAAGACGGCTCCTAATCCAACATTGCTGGCATCGGTATCTAGAATGAACGGTCCATCGGATTCGGGGTAGCTCAGAACTGGTACATGCGTCAGAGCGTCTTTGAGATGTTCAAATATTTCCTGGCAGTCGCTAGTCCATTGGAATTTTCGGTCTGCTTCGGTCAAACGGGTCAGCGGTTTTGCAATGTTGGCAAATTCTCGTACGTACCTTCGGTAATAGGTACACAATCCCAAAAAACTGCGAAGTTGATATTTGTCTACGTACCACCGTATTTGCTACTGCCAGTCCGCCTCCAAGTTTACTGTCATTGAGAGGTTTAAACATGACAATGTTTCCATTCACCGAACCCTCGTCCAATTCACCTGACAGTATAACTTCACTGCGCTCTGGTATTGACGCAACTTTTGCGAGCGTAACTCGAACTGTCTCTTCCTCTCTTCGATGTATAACAATTTCCTCTCCATGTTGGCGACCAATGCCCGGTGGTGAATTAGGGTATTTCCAATGTAGAAGTTAATGTCTACTTCTCCCTGTACGGTGGCGGCTTCTCCAGTAGCAGTCCTCAATCGCCATTTTGTTGGTTGTAGTGACGTGGACTTTTTCACAATGTCGGGTCGGATGATGGTTTTAGTGGCATCAGTGTCTAATAGTATATGGTATTCTTTGCCATTTATCAATCCATAGACAAATACACTATCGACTTGGTGTTTAATGGATGCCATTTTAGCCAGCGATTGCCCCCTATCGCCGACAACTTTTAGTTTCTCAATGTCTTCGGTGAGGATGCCTCCTGCTTCCTGTCTTCCTTGCACTGGCTCCTCGTATGACCCCTTCTTCCACATGTCCAACATCGAATATTGTTTCTATCAAACTTGTTTATTGCCCGGAACGTGGCTGCGTCTTGGTGACTCACGTCTCCAGCGTCTTCATCGCCCGAAATTTATCGTATCCATGTACAGCTTCTAGAAGTTTCGATTACGGCTTGATACTCTAGGGCACATGCCAAGGCTTCAGAGAGCTTCTTCGGTCGGGCTAAGAGCAATGCCTTCCTCGTCTCTTGATCTCAAACACCATCCGAGGATGCTGGCACTGCCAAACGTTCTGTTGCGGACTCTTGGATATCAGAATATGCAAATGGGCACAATTTAGCAATGCCGGCCTCAAATTCTTGCAGAGATTCATTGGATTTTTGTTGGCGATTTTTTAATTGAGTTTGATAGACATGTTCAAATCGAGATTGGCCGTATCTTACCTCCAATCTCTTGACTAGTTGTTCATAGTCGTCCTGCTCGGCTGGTGAAAGGACTTGTAATATATCAGTTGCATCGCCTCTCAAAGCTAAAGTTAAGGCAACTGCTTTCTCTTCTGGCGACCATCCATTTACCTTTGAAGCAGCCTCAAACTGCTTAAAATAATTAGCCCAAGACGTTTTTCCATCAAACTGAGGTGGCTTCATTCTAATCTCTGTAGTTTTTGAGTTACTACTACAGGCTAGATTTGTTATTGTACACTGCTTCTGTGTTCTCAGGAAGGTAATCCTACTTAAGTTTTTGTTGGTTTGCTTGTACCATACTTTCCATATCTTTTTCAAGTTTCTGTTGGACAGCTTGTACCTTACTTTCCATATCCATTATTTGGATTTTTATTTCCCCCATTTTACTTTCCACTTCTATTGTTATGTCGGTTTTCATTTCTTCCATTCTATTTTCCAATTTTCCCCTTAGTTCCTCCGAATTCTATCTGATTTTAAACATCATTTCCTCAAGACTGTTATTACTTTGCTTCATTTCCTTTTTAAGACTATCATTACTCTGTAATATCTCTTCTTTAAGACTGTTTAAAAGTACATTAATGTCTGTTAGTAATTCAAAAAAATAATTAACTGGATTCTCACCTTCTTGCACCAGGGCGTTCCTCAATCTGGCCTTTAACACGGCTTTTGCTCCTGCCGTGCTTTCATCCCGTTCTTCCAACTCTCTTTTTAAGTCGACCACCTTCAGTTCATTTAGTGTCACATTTTTCGTGGTCATTTTATTTTAATTCTGTAGCTCTTTTCACTGTAATTGTCCTTAACAATTTCACAGCCCACACCTGACACCAGTTGTAACGTTTCTTCTGTTCGTTTAGGTGTGAAAATAAACAATCATTCAGTCTATTACAAAAGAGTTTCTTCACTAACTCAAAATGATAACACTGTATTTATTTAACACACTACAAAACTACTCATATTTATTTCTCACCATGTATGATCTATTTATTTTTTGTTTTTCTTCCTTTGCCGACTGTGCCGCTGTTGAATCGTCGGCGGGTGGCTTTGAACAATCCGAAAGGACTTTTCTTCGGCAGCTATACGGGGGCACTCGGTAAAGAATCGTTACAATATTATTACTAAATCATACATAGAAACCTTCTATTTTAATAACATGGTTAATCGAATTTATCCAACTTCCTTTGGGAATACTATCTACAACCTTCTGCTCTAACATTGGATTTTACCTGATGCCACATATGCTCAATTGGATTAAAAATACAGTAATACGGGGGAAGGCATAAAACCGTATGTCCTATATCAGCAGAAATGGTATCACATCCATATTCTTTTTTAATATTAAACGTATTTAATATTTCTAGAAGATCACATTTTTTATATTTATTTTCGAAGTATATATCGTTTTTTTAACAGATAGTTCTGAATTTCCAATTTAGTGTTATTTGCATTAGGAATTTTATATTTTTGGCGGTTATAATAACTAGCATTGCCTATTACAATTACGCTTTCCTTAGACACATTGGGCAAAAGACAATTTATAAACCAATCTTCAAAAATTTTCTTGTGGTGTCGTCGGACTACCATCCAAAGATGAATGTTTCATATTTTTGAAAGACAACCGTAAACTATTTGAAACCCATCCATTCTCGAAACCAGCATGTAAAATTGTAATTCTTTTTCCCTTGTTTGCTGGGTATATCGAACCATGTTTCATCAAGGTAGATAATGGGACGATTTTCTAATCTGTATTTTTTTTATAGAGTTTAAGTAGTCAAACCGCCATCGTCGCAATCGTTGTGATTGCATTAATACTTGCCTTTTATTAATGGTTCGATAGGCAAAACCCAGGGATAATATTCTTCGGAGGTTAGTCCTTCCTTAGTTGTTGTTGCAATGAATGCAGTGCAGTCACAGTTTGCTCTTCATACAGAGAATAAATTTTGCTTCGAATTAAGTCTTTGTCGCTTTCGTCAACTCATTTGATTTTTGCAGAATCACTACGAACTTTTTTGGCTTTAATTGGCTTCGTCACAATATCTTTAACTGTAGACAACGGCGTTTTCGTTAATGAAGACGTTTCTGCTGCGGCTCCATTTAAATTAAGCCCCCTATTATAAATGTTTTCTTTTAAAATTAGCTCTACTGGAGGCACAATAGAACTTGCTAAGAACGCCACATTTTTAGCACATTTGGAATAAGAAAAATACGATCGAAATTATAGAACTGGTTTAAGAAAATAATGCAAACCAAACTAAAATATTTCAAAACTAAATAACCAGATATGAAATTAATTTTATCTTTTGCCTGTTATTTTATTGGGCCCGGCTCAGTTTACGTTTTTTTGCAACTTTGCCGGGTTTCGTCACGACAGGGGTTGTTAACAGTTTATTGCAGCCATTCGGTCAACGATATATCTTGAATCGCACTATACTTATCATTGCCACAATCTCTCGCCCCTTCACTTTGTGACTAGCTAACACAGTATCATAGATTTTTTATCTCATTTCTTCAGTACTGCCCTCAACAGGACGTCGTAATCATGAAGCGTCAGACCACAGGGTTCGACCACATCAAATCTCAATAAACATCTTATGCCCCAAGAAATATCATGGAGCAGACTGTTCATAATACTGCTTAAAGTTTTGTTCGGTTTACGCCATGGTTTTTCTACGCAAAAAGTATTATTTATTTAAAACAATTTTTTTTCTATGATAGCAAAACCTTCGAATTTTTCGAAAACCATCAAAACAAAACTAAATGTTAATCACATCTCTCGTGATAAACTAACACAGAAAAAAATTACAGGGCGTTAAATCCGGGGAGCGTGCAGGCCAAGAAATGGGTCCATTGTACCCTATCCATCTATTAGTAAATTCATTTTTTAAATGTTCGTCAATGTCTCGTCTAAAATGTGGCGGAGCGTCATAATGTAGGAACCACATATTCTGTCTAACATTTAAAGAAACATGTTGAGATAATTGTTAAAGGTTGTTTTGAAGAAAGTCTAAATAATTTTCACTTCGAAGATCTCGAAGAAAGAAAGGCCCAATAAGCACGCCATTGACTACACCAGCCCAAACATTAACTGAAAATATGTACTGAAAATGGGTTCGGTTCACAGCATGCGAATTTTCTACAGTCCAAACATGATTGCTCTGGAAATTATTTACTTCATATCTTGTAAATGTGACCTCGTCGGTAGCCAAAATAAATTTTCGTTTCTGTTGTACTGATGTAAAATGCACTGACAAAATTCAACTCTTCTAGGATAATCTTCGGGTTATAACGTTTGTACCCGTTGATAATGATAGAGATAAAAGTGTTCTTGTCGTATAGTCTTCCACTTTACTATAACTAACTTCAAGTTGACCTGCTATTGACTTGGTGCTCGTCGCGGCTCGTTTTCCACAATTTCTAAAATTTCTTCCTCAACCTCTACCATTTCTAGTGTTACCTAAAATAAAATTCCACTTCCAAAACAAAAAGATGATCAAAAAAGAAGAAGAGAAGGAATGAAATCGTAAAATACTTTCTAGCACTACTAGTAAATTTGAACTGTAAGGTCTGGCTGAAGAGAAATTGAGAAAGCCAACGCGTGTCAAAATAAAAGGAAAAATTACAGATAATGCTACGAGTGTATCAAAAAAGAAGTTTAAGGTAAAGGAGAAACTATCTGATGATGTGTGTCTAGGATACCATGAACCCTATGAAGACCCTCCCATTGAAGAATGGTGTATGGTCTGCAAAAAGTGGTGGCATGAAGAGTGTATGTCGTACGAGAAATTTGGGGATTTTCAATGCGATTTATGCATTTAAAGCGTATGCGGATATTTACCCCACATTAATCGAACTTTTGCCTCACATATAAGGCAAAAGTCATTTTTGTATATCATGATATTTTTATTTATTAATACATAAGTTTTTCTTATTTGTCAGGAAAATGTCTTGTTTTGCGTAGTAGTTGGATGTAATGTTTGAATTTTTTTTTTTCGGGTTTCTGGTTTTTATAATAATTTAATCCTTAAGTGCGTCATTTGGCCCAACTTTGCTCTAAATTACAAATAAATTAATCAATATTGTTAAAACAGTCAAATTTGATTTTTTTCCGTATTATCTTTCACTTATTTTATTTTTAATAAATCAATCATTGTTAAAATATTTTTTGCAACACCGTACACGTGATAGAATTGAAATTTCTCAAATTCATATATAGCATCTGATGCGTACATCTATAACGCGCGCATGCGCAACACTATCTTATTCTATCTTTTTCTTTGTATCGTTGTATATACGTGTGCATACGTCGCTCTCTTTTGCTCCACTCCCGTGGCGTCGGAATGTATAGCTCTCTTTCTCCTTCTCTCTACGTTATACTTTTTTTCTCTCTCATGTATCGAAATGTGCCTAAATGTAACCCATCCTTGAAATTTCACTCTCAATTCTCGTCCAATTATAGATTATCGAATCGCCGCCTAAGAAGTTTCACTAAAAAAAAAGGTGATAACGCAATGTCGTAGTTCGAGTAGTATCGACTAATTAAAATGATTACTACGTGTTTTCCGACAAAAGTTATTTCAGAGTTTGTATTTACATTTCATTTAAAACCAAAATTATATTCTGTACGCGAATATAACGACATGCTGCTTATTCGGGAAAATAAGTTAGAACCGTGCCGGGCTTGTGTGAACGAGTTATTTTGCTTAAATCCTATATAATATTTTAAAATGTTTTATGCTAGTTGCCTCTTATAATGTTTTATATTTTTGTGGGCTATTTGCCTCTTTTAATTTATGTTGCTTTGGAGGCCCAAGTTTTCCTTTTTTCTTGTACATTCTGTACATATAAACCAGATATATGCCTTACCTTATAAAATAAACTAGCTGACCCGGTGAACTTCGTATCACCTAAAATTTATTTATTATTTTTTGTTTATTATTATTTGTATATTTATAATTATAATTTTTCCTAATCAACCTTCCAACTCCAATTAATTGAGACTACTGGCTGCATCGTGTACGGTTTGAATTTCATCAGGTTATTAAATGAAACTTGCTTGTAATTAAAATTAATTCAATGTCAAATTAATTCAATTGTATTTACCTGAAAGATAAATACAATTATTCAGTGTAAAGCTTTTTGAATAACTACATTTAATTGTTTTGTTTTCCGGTACGTAAATATACAAAGATGCGCGTTGATATAGTTGTCCATGCGCGAAACACGGAAAGTCCAAGTTAATTCCACAAACTTCCACGGGGAATTGCAGCCACTTAAAATCGAATGGCAAGTCCGTTGGAATCATCGCGATACGCGGAATGAAAACATCCTCTCCTCTCCGTTTTTTCCCTTGATGATCGTTACCTCGAAGACTTTATTCATTAGCTTTTTCACAGCCAGTCTCGTTCCATTACATAGTCGAGGTTGATTAATATTACACAACATTATGAGGACTGAGCCTACTTTTAATTGCAAATTGTGAGGTGGTAGTCCAGGCAATTCCAGCGAATTCAAAAATTCTGTGGGATAGTTGACTACCTCATCCTAGTTGATAACTATGTCGACTGATTTGAAAGAAAACAACTGTCCCAGAACGAAATTTTGGCCAAGAAATGGGTAGAATCACTTCCCGTCCCAGAATCTGGTGGTGGAACCAATTGTAGCAATTTCACTTGTCCATCCGCACAACACAATCCAGGAGATTCACCGCTGTATTTCAACGCCTTAAAATACGGACAAACGACTGACATTTCTCGAATTGTTACAGATCTGCCCGCACCGTAATCTATTTCCGGATCGTTGCCGCGAATGCCGCTCATTCCTGGTGTCGTGCTCGCTGTTGTTGTGTTTGATGTACACGAACTCGTTGCTCGTACATGAACTCATTTGGGAAAACAGATCATAGTGTATTTTTAGCGGGGAATGAACTTGCGCGCGCTGATGTAACACATAATTTGTTGTTTTCTTATTAAGATTATGGCATCTTCGCCATTTGTCAAGAGTTGTATTTTTTATTAATTACGCCTAAGAAGTATAACTTCTTACGTGCGTACATAAGTCCAAACACGCTTTTTTATAAACATAAATGTACCCTACACTTATCTCAAAAAGAGTGCGGATTTTTTTTTTGGAATTTTTTGGTTAAATTTGTCATTTTTGCACCGCTTTCCTTTCTTACTACCATCAAGATGTGGCAGATGATCTATGGAATCGTATCGAAGCCTGATTTCTTCATTACGTTTTGGAATTTTTGATCTTGAGCCCTCAGGTGTCACGCTGCTTGACCTTATTCCTTTACTTTGACCTTAGACTGGTTTACCAACTTTTACCAAACACTCGCCAAACGTAAACGGAAGTCCAAAAAACACATCTGAGATTTTTTTTGGGATCTGTAGTCGATTGCAATCTTGCTTATATTCAAATCAACTGTTGGCAACACCCAAGTTAGCTGCATGAAATATTAGGCGAAGCATTAATATAAATTCTATTTTATACGACCATTTTCATTGAATAATTATATAGTTTTACAATTTCAGACCTTGTAACATCCCCGTACTTCTCGGTCTTATACCACCTAGAAGCCAACTCTTCCTGCCCAACACCCACAAAATTCGAAGCGAGTACTACTGGATGATTATCTATCTATTTTACTTATACAATATCTCTACAATATCTGTATTTCTATTGTCAATTCATCATGGGACTCCCTACCTCTTTGTCTTAACTGTTTGTCATCCAATAGCGGAGGCTTGCTAAATCTATTCACTCTTACTGTGCCAGTAGCATATATTTTTGTATGCTTTAGAACTTTCACAAGTAGAAACAGTGAAAAATAATTGTCAAAATATAATTTGTGACCTTCTTTTTGTATTCGTTCTGAAAAATGAATGACCACTGAGCTTCAATATGGTTAGCGAAACATGCGTCGAGAAGTTTAAAAAAGTGATTTGGTGTTGAGTGGTAAATCTCTTCGAGTTTAGTGTTTCACGCCGTAGGTTCCAATAGAAGAATTGAGTGAATCATTCATTAACGAGCAGGAAATTACGTTAGAGATAGCCATCAAGGAGATAATATTGATATTGATGTTATATCGCAAGAAGCCCAACATTTGGTGGTCATAGATCTAGATTCAGATCCTTCGACTTCATATATTGTAGAATGTGACGCTGTAAACGTATTGACATGTTGTACAATGTAAATAATTGTAAACGTATTGACAAGAGCCAAGGACGTGGCCCGAAACTGTAACTAAAAAAGAGAAAATACTACTTGTTGAAATGGGTGCAAAGCAGGTTTTTAGATAATTATTATAGACAAAGATTGCCAAATATTGAAATAGTATCCCGTAAGTGGTTGGTGTATTCTAAGAAAATAGACTCAGTATTTTGTTTTCCATGTAAAGTGTTCAAACATGTATTAGGTGTAGGGGTAATAGTTTATCTGAAAGCGGATCCAAAGATTGGCAAAATATATCAAGGATTTTAAAAAGGCATGAGCAATCAGTTAGTCACATTAAAAATTGCCAGATGTTGGTAGCTGGTGACATTCGTCCCTGCAACAGACAGCCAGATTAGCTGGCGAAATTCACCAGGCTTTCCGATCAGGCATGCGTCTCGGCGCTGTCTTATTGGACCTTTCAAAAGCCTTTGACAAAGTATGGCACGAGGGGCTTATTTATAAGCTTCTTGATTTAGGTTCTCCTGGGGACCTAATCATACTTATAAAATCTTTTCTGGAAGGTAGATCCTTCCAAGTTAAAATTAAATCAACCCTCTCAACGAGCAAATCCATAGAGTCGGGAGTCCCGCAAAGTACACCCCTTTCTCTGGCCTTGTTTAACATCTACTTGGCCCAATTCCCAAAATCCCGCCACGTTAGTGTGTCATTCTTTGCGGATGACACCGCGTTTTTCGCAACGTCGCGTTTCACGTCGGTAATTCACCGTCGGTTACAACAGCAGCTTAATACTGTTGTTGCCTGGCTAAAATTCAGGCGCCTGTAGGTCAATCCTAAAAAGACCCAGGCGATAATTTTCTCCAGAAATCGCTTTCTGTGCAAAGCCAGTTTGTTGGTAGAAAAAGTGGCTATACCATGGTTGCAAAAAGCAACTTATCTAGGTCTACATTTTGACCGCTCTCTCCAATGCTCTAGCCAAATCCAGCACACGATCAGCAAGGCGTATGGAATCCTCAAATTTCTGTACCCCTGTTTGTCGTTCGAGTAAACTATCTCCGATAGTTAAAACTCTAATTTACTTAACAATGATAACATCCGTGTATTTATACGGTCTTACGGGATATTATCGTTTTCTAACGCCGACGGCGTCTAAAAAGCTTCAAACATTTCAGAACAAAACATTGCGTATGGCACTAAACGCGCCGTGGTACGTTCGAAATGACCAAATAATGAAAAAAACCGGTGTTCCCCCGGTGTCAAAATTCCATTCCCAAATTTACGCCAAGTTTTGCATACAGGCAAGCTTGAGCGAAAACCCGCTAGTTTAGTCTATACCGGACAACCTACCCGGAGTTCCCGAGTAAAGCTAGCCAATTGCCCCAATTTGGCTCGTGCAAGACCACTTCGACGATTTATGTCCCTAACCGTGGCCAGGCGGTACGAAAGGTCGTCTGCGATCGATCGGTCCGCCAACGGCAAAAAACCCGTCATATTTCCGATGGGGAAAGTTAAATATTTCATTTTCTTTTTCATTCACATTAACCTCAGAAGTTCGTCAGGACCCTTCTAAAAGACTATTCTTTCTTATCTTTCTTATCTATGCCACTTGCTAGACAACATCACGGGTCAGATAGAGACCTCCAAAAAATTAGTACCACATAGGCAAAAACGACTAAAAACGGGTAAGAACCGAAAGGGCTAACCCAAAAACCTGGCCAAAGAAGTCGAAGTCGAAGTCAGCTATTAGTTCAGTTCAAAAACACACTCAAATCTAAATCATCAATTACTTCTAGCCACGAAAGTATTATTTTACAAGAAAAGAAAAGATGGTCTGCTGTTATAGAAAGAATTATTTTGAGTATTCAGTACCTGGCATGCAGAATTTAGCACTTAGAAGCGATTCTGACTCTTTATTTCTTAATGATAATGGAAATTTTTTACAACTTATTGAAATGGTAGCTAAATTTAAAGCAATTATGGCAGAATACGATCAAAGAATACCATTACATAAAAAACGCATGCCACATTATTTGGGGCATACAATTACAAACGAAACAAAATGACAAAAACGAAAAAAAAATGAACAAGCGAAATATTATTCACTTATATTAGATTGCACTCCTGATCTTATATATATTTTTTTTTAGGTTTTTTGCCACGATCTAAAACTCAAAAATGTCAAAAATATCTGTTCATATTTAAATAAAGAATCCCTGGGTAAAAACAAAAAACCAAACGGAGACAAATTTCTCAGTGATTCTTTTCTGTAATAAATTTGTCTAACGAACAAAATTATAAAAATATAAAAATGTTCTAAAAAATACAAACTTTTAACGTTAACGTTTCGGAGGGTCCTCTTCCCAATTTATTTTTTCGATTGTTCAGCAAATGTATGTCTTTTTATCTTCATCTACCCAGAGATGGCATGTTTTAACTCAACACGTTAGTAGTATCACTTTAAAACATCTCTCTGATACAAGGTGGGAAAGTCATGTAGAAGCTTTAAAACCCTTAAAACATTTTCTTCCTGAAATCTATGATGCGCTTTATAATTTGTTCACAAATTCCAAATTTGATGCAAACACAAGATATGAGGCCTTCTCGCTTGCAAATAAAATTTAAGCTTTTAATTTTACTTCTTCAGTTACAATCTGATATGATATTTTTACAAAGGTAAATGTTGTAAGCAAATTAATTCAAAATGCTCAGTTTAATCTTGCAGAATGTTTAAAGGAGCGTAATTTATTACAAATATATTAAATTAAAAGAAGATCAAATGAAGAATTCGATAGTTTTCTTAAAATTGCTTCTGAAATTGCAAATTATTTAAATTTTAACACTTTAATACAAATCAGAAAGGGCAGAAAAAAGACATTTTTTGATTATGAAGCTAACGATGACCCACCCGATTCGAAACTTAATTTTAAAGTAAACTTTTATTTTACTATTTTGGACACAACCATAATGTCGGCCAAAGAAAGATTCACTCTTTTAAAAGATCATATGAACCTATTTAATTTTTTGTATGACATTCTGAAAATGAGCGAAATTGATAGAACAACACCTCTGAAATATTGTACTGATTTGGAATCCAAACTGTCCTAAGAAAACGAGCGTGATATTGACGGTCGAGAATTAGCTGGATCGATAGAAGCCCTGTTACCGTACCTTGAAAACAATAAAAATTCTAAAGATATATTAGAGTATATTTTTAAACATAATTTAATTGAAACATTCCCTAATATTAGGGTAGCATTAAGCATTTTCCTGACCCTATCTGTCTCAGTAGAGAGTCCATTCATGAGACAAAAAATATTAAATCACTTAGCTATCATTTCAACAGATAATGAAATTGTTAATTCTTTAAACATTCATGATGTAATTAAGGATTTTGACATGATACATTGTAAGCTACAATTTTAATATATTTGTTTATATATAGGGTGTTTCACTTTTCAGTCATGCCGCAAATTGCAATGCATATTTTTTTGTAGATATCTGCAAAATAACTTCATTTTAATTATTTCAATCCGTTCTTGAAACTTGAAAATAAAACTTAAATGTTAAATTTCTGTATGCATAAAACTTTTATTAGTTGTGTCCTACGCTAATATAAAAGCGAGTTTGTAGTAATAAAATGCGACAAACTCTGTCTTACACCTGGGACGCAAATTTTGACTTACACCCGGACGGCAAATGTATCTGAGCCGGCCCTGCGTCCAAATTAGTAGAAGCCCCTTAGTAAATCACGAAATCGTATGTCATTTCAGATCTTCCATATTATATAAATATTTTTACACCCCAGCAGATTGGTTTACCTTTTTTGTATTATTTCATTAATAAGTATCCCTTGATTTCCTTGTCAATACATACATTTTCTTCCAAATCTAAGTTTGCGCAACGATTTCTGTCATCATAAAAAGGGCGTACCTTGTAAAATTTATCATTGTAGTTCTGGATTCTCCAAATTATTGACACAGTGTAAACTCGTTGGAAAAATATGTCTCTAATTATTGTATCGCTAAAGAGATTTATGCCTAAAGCGGCCCCTAGACGTTCAATGTTATGGTCAATATATTGCACAGTAATGCATATTGCACAGTAATACTGACCGTCTGTAGGTTGTATTGAAGGATTCCACAATATATTGAGTCAATCAAAAAGAGTTTGAAATTTATTGTGCAATATGATGTTATCTAAGAAATATTGAATCATCTGTGGGTGATATTGGACAATAATGGTTCATTTCTGTCTCCGCAGTCAAGCAGTAAACATCTGTAAGATATTGGTTTTTTGATCGAGATGGAGAGAAAGATAAAATAAGTAAAGAAGAGAGAAAATTTATTTTGGAGTGTATTGAATTATATCATAGCTTACCAGCTTTGTGGAATATTAAAAGCGTTGATTATAGCAATAAAATTGAGAAAAATAAACAATACGAACAATTGCTTTGTAAATATAAAAAGTTGTATCCAGATGCTGATAAATCGCAGGTAGTTAAAAGATTTAATTCGTTGCGCACTAATTTTAGAAGAGAAGTGAAGCATATCAAGGATTCTAAAAAAAGTGGTGCAGGAACAAGTGACATAATAGATCCAACATTGTGGTATTTTGACCAATTGAAGTTTCTAATAAGTGATGAAGTACCAAGTACTTCACAAAATAGCATTGATAGTATTCAGACAGAAGATGACAAAAAGGAGAACGCGAATTTCATTGACGATGTGGATATTGGAATTTATTTCTTCATATATATATGTATATATATATATATATATATATATATATATATATATATATATATATATATATATATATATATATATATATATATATATGTATATATATATATATATATATATATATATATATATATATATATATATATATATATATATATATATATATATATATATATACATTATACTATATTTTATGAAAATTTATGTTGCCATGAAACCTGTCCCTCATTATTAAAGTAATTGCAATAACTACCTCTCACATTTTTTACAGTTAGAGGTGAATTTCTAGAATGAGTTGACTCAATTAGGAAAGCTATTGTCAGGAAGTTGTAAGGAAAATATGTGTAAATATGTGATGTGAAAAATGCGACTGAAATATAATAAAATATACATGTTTTAAGGATTTTTTTATTATAACAGTTGGTTAAACCTACGAAAGTTTTTACCCTTACACCCTACATACCTCTCGTTTTCAGATTTGCCCAACAGATGCTGTCGTAAGCCTTTTCGATATTTAACAATGCAACTCCCGTGAAATGGTCGATGTTATTAATGTTTTGATGACGTTTTTGTTATTTTCGATGTGTTTTACGACTCCTGTAATAATTTAAAAAAATATTTTCCCTATATTACTTACCAATGAGATTAGTCTATAGCCCTCTGGTTTCCGGAGGTCTTTGTTTTTCTTTAAAATGAGAATCACAATTGTTTTTCCAGGTCAAAAGTAACTGCCTATTCGCGATACAGTCACTCATTGTATAACAAACTAGTGTAATTGCTTTACAGTTTAGGATTTTAGTTCATTATGTCCTTAGAAATTCTAAGAGATGGCGCTCGTAGCATCGCAAATGGTTTGTTTTTAGTAAGCATCATTAATCACCAGTTATTTTCATCACATGGTTTCGTTTTTATTGTAGATTGATTTGTTTATTTAGAAAAATGGAAAAATTGAGTTTCAAATGGTCATTAAACACTTATATTTAAAAGTCTTAACACCGAAAGAGGTTAAAGTTGAGTTGGATGAAGTTCATGGCATGTCTGCTCGTGAGTGATGAGTTTAAACGTGGTCGTACATCCACAATAGATGAACATCGTTCGAGATGTAATTAAATGAAAATTTCAGCGAACTTCAGATCAGAAGTCAAATCAAGAAGTCGAATTCAGAAGTCGAATCAGAAGTCGTTCAGAAGATCAGAAGTCGAATCAACAGATGCTAATCGTAGAGTGGTTTGCGTCTGGTGGCAGTATTTATATGCTACGATAACATAAACAAATTACGTAATGGCCGAAAGAGCTGTTTCAGGGATGACAGATATAATTAATGGGTTATGGGTTCATCTACAATATAACTCCTTCCTTCTTAAGCTTCAGAAAATACTGAAGGTTTTTCTGACATGGTGGGTTCTTGAGAAACACTTTGTAATTCAATATATATGCCTAGATTTTTGGCTTTTTGTTGTAACATTTTAGCGAACCCAAAGGGGTTCACCATCACGGAGGAAGCCTCGAAGGCACTCCGACGCGAAGTATCGGATAAAGATAAGCATATCACTGACCTGGAGGGTCAGTTAAGATATACCGTCGAGATGAACGCGTTGGCGGCCGAAGGGAACGACGGGCTTCGTAAGAAGCTCATCGAGCTCATCGACGATTTGGCGCGTATAGTCGAAGAAAATCACCGGCTCAAGAAGAGACTGGACAAGAAATCCGACGATGCTTTTATCAAAGCATCGCCGGCTGTGGAAAAAAGAAAAAGTGAAGAGCCGGTCGCGATGGAAGAGCCCGTCGCGACGGTTGAACCGCTCGACTCGGTCGATGAAGAAAGTGACATCGCGACCGCCGCGACCGCCGCGACCGTCGCACAAATTGACGGAGGTCATTCTTCGGCCTCCGATTCCGAGGGTTTCCGAAAGGTTACCCAAAAGTCAAGGAAGAAGAGGCGCGGAGCCGCCTAGGTGAGAGAAGTTCCTCCTCTCAAAAAAACAGCGTCGGAATCCACGTCCTCTAAACCAACATTCAAGAAACCTGATTCTCCAATTGAGGATCCACCAAGTCAAGCGGCTCAGAAGCCTGGAACTTCTGAGCCAAAGAGGACCGCTCGAGTCCCACCAATAATCTTAAGAGACAAGACCGTTTATATGCACGTCATGAAGATGTGCAACGAAAACGGAATCTTGCTCTCTAGAGCAATCACGAAGCCAGATGGGGTGTTGTTACAACCCCAGACGATTATCGGGCGGCCACCAGGCTGCTAGATGATGGTGATTATAAGTATCAAAGTTTCACGACCTCTGACGAACGCAATCTTCGCGTTTTGTTCAGGGGAGTGTTGGAGACCATTTCGGTCGCCGACATCACCAAAGAACTCCGCTCGCTGGGTTTCCACCCGGTTCATGTAGAGCGGTGGCGAACCGCTGGACTAGATAGCAGACCTATTGCTATCGTCCAGGTGATTGTCCCTAAGAAGGATAGGGAAATCTTCAACCTGAAGAGCTTTCTTGAACAAGATGTCAAGATAGAAATCCAGCGGTCGAATGGCCGAGTAGTGCAGTGTTTTTGCTGCCAGAAATTCGGGCATTCGGCCAAGAAGTGTCATGCCGATCCCGTCTGCGTGAAGTGCGGCGGTGAACACTCTTCCAGGCAGTGTAAAAAAGATCGGGACACACCACCAACTTGCGGAAACTGCGGAGGTTCGCACACGGCGAACTTCCAAGGTTGTGAAGCAAGGCCAAGTCGAGGCACCACTGTGAGGGCTGAAAAGTCCTTACGGAGGAGACCTCTTGGAACTTCAACGTCCCGAAATACCCAACCCACTCCTCATCCTTTAATACCCCCACCAACTTTCGTATGGGGGTCCCAAAGGAACTCGGTTCCAAAGCCCGCTCCACAAGACCCAATTTCCGGGCTTGTGGAGCAACTCGTCGCTCATATACTTGGTCAAATTCAGACCCAGTTGAGCGAAATGCTCCAAACTTCTCTTGGAGCACTTATCCCAAAATAAATCCCCCTCATTTCCGTGGCAGAAAGCCTATGGGGCTCGAGTTTCTCGAGTTTCCGGCTTTCATAAGATTTCACACAGCTAACCGCTATCGCTATCTCCCAGATCCCGATCCGAATGGCGGACCTTCGACAACCGCTGGTCGTTGGCCCGGCATTTGGTCGTGACCAAGCTCCTTTTTCCGATGGAGACAAGGTCCTATCCCAGATAACCTTCACAAAGTTTCTCTGAACTTGATACACGTTTCTTAATTGTCGGACATGCCTCACAAAAGGAAGAGGGAAACTCCGACATTCGAGGGATACCGAGAATCCCCTAAAAAATCGAGACCCGTTTCGGGCAGTTTATTGTTAGATGGGCAAGAGCCAAGAGGTTTACCCAAAAAACCAGGGTGAAAAAGCGGAAGCGGAAGCATTTTAAATTATAACAGTGAACGAACTTCTGCAATGTGGCTGATATGCAATGTTATAGATATATATATATATATATATATATATATATATATATATATATATATATATATATATATATATATATATATATATATATTATAATATATATATATTATAATATATATATATATAATATAATATATATATATATAATATATATATATATATATATATATATATATATATATATATATATATATATATATATATATATATATATATATATATATATATATATATATATATATATATATATATATAAAATTGGTTATGATTTTTGTGCCAGTGGTAATGCAGACAAATCATTAGGTAAGTAATAAGACGAGATTTTTATGACGTTAATGTTTAAATTAAGGCTTATTTTTATATAAAAGTCGGATACCCATTAAACGACCACCAAACAAGAAGGGGAGGACACTAGGAGAAAATCAATATAATCAGAATAATACCTTATTAAAGTAGTAAAAGAATGCAACAATGAATAATCCTGGAAAAATTAAATATCACTGCTCTGTACCAAATTGCGATAACATTTTTTTTATGATAAAGCTAAAAATCTTATAAATAAACATTTCTTTCTTGTTCCGCGAGATTTGAAAAGACGGTCACAATGGTTCAGCTCAATGGGATTAAAATATTCAGAAAAACCTTGTTATTTTTGTGTTGACCATTTCGATGATAAGGCTTTTACTAGCACACTGAGAAAAAGAGTATCAAAATTTGGAACTCCAACAATTTTGAAATGGCCCAAAATTAATATAATTAGTAATATCTTAATTCGCCCAGCTAACATTGATATCTCTTCACATTCAAATACCACAATTAATCCAATTGAAAACAATCCAGAAAATTTTGACACTCTAAACACATCTAAAAACAAAAGTATATTATGGGAAATTGGGGAGACAAGGGTTAAAAATTTAACACCTAGGAAAAAAAAGCTGTATGAAATTAATAAAAAGCAAAGGGTGCATCTAACATCTTTAAGACGTTCATTGTTTAAAACTAAACATGAGGCTAATTTGTCAAAAAAATTTAATTCAACACCAAAACTTCCAACTCCAAACTTCTCTTGGAGCACTTATCCCAAAATAAATCCCCCTCATTTCCGTGGCAGAAAGCCTATGGGGCTCGAGTTTCTCGAGTTTCCGGCTTTCATAAGATTTCACACAGCTAACCGCTATCGCTATCTCCCAGATCCCGATCCGAATGGCGGACCTTCGACAACCGCTGGTCGTTGGCCCGGCATTTGGTCGTGACCAAGCTCCTTTTTCCGATGGAGACAAGGTCCTATCCCAGATAACCTTCACAAAGTTTCTCTGAACTTGATACACGTTTCTTAATTGTCGGACATGCCTCACAAAAGGAAGAGGGAAACTCCGACATTCGAGGGATACCGAGAATCCCCTAAAAAATCGAGACCCGTTTCGGGCAGTTTATTGTTAGATGGGCAAGAGCCAAGAGGTTTACCCAAAAAACCAGGGTGAAAAAGCGGAAGCGGAAGCATTTTAAATTATAACAGTGAACGAACTTCTGCAATGTGGCTGATATGCAATGTTATAGATATATATATATATATATATATATATATATATATATATATATATATATATATATATATATATATATATATATTATAATATATATATATATTATAATATATATATATAATATAATATATATATATAATATAATATATATATATATATATATATATATATATATATATATATATATATATATATACATATATATATATATATATATATATATATATATATATATATATATATATATATATATATATATATATATAATATTATAAATATATATATATATATATATATATATATATATATATATATATATATATATATAATATTATTTCTTGAATAATGTTTACCTAAATAATTTGAGATTTGCAACACTGGATTTGCTTGGTGGATTGGATTCGATGTACTCCAGTTACAATTTGCCTATAATTATTAATTACTTTTACAAATCTTTTTCATTTGAGTATACATACAAATCCTATATTGGCACTAAAAGATTCATCTGTTGTACCTCCAACTGCCTTATATTTTCTTCTACAAAAGCTTCAGTGATGAGGCTTGCAGTGTCTTTTGCAACCGGCAAATCTGTATTTACTATAAAAAATATACACAAGACAAAATAATTGAATAAATAAAAACATAAAATAAACCATACCAACATCATAATAATACAATGCCGTTGCCGCAACACCAATCAACGCCAGCACCCTATATCCAACACCATCTAACTTTATTTCTCTTGTTGGGCCCCCACCTGTTTTGTACATATATTATTTCTGTACTACTACTACTGCTGTTCTGATTGGGAAGTTGACCCTGGGGCCCTTACTTTTGTTCTCTTGTTTGCCGATCGCGACTGTTTCGCGTCAGTCGCAATCGGTGGATTTTTAGTCGCCGTCCTTTGGGCGTGGTTAACCGTGCAAGGGACAAATTCAGTGAAAGTTTATTCTTGAATTAGTGTTCTTGAACTTCTTCTTGGCAGGCGTGTGCGAACACGTTGATTTGATGTTGAAAGAGTGATGTTTTCTCTGTTCTTATTCCGTGGATGATGTTCTGACGTATTCTCATTGTTTTTGATGTTATTCCGGTCTTTGATTGATGTTATAATACACTGCTGATGTTGTTACAATTAGTCTAGTAGGAGTTTTAGTAGCTAGGGATGGAAGGATTTGGTGGTGTTGTCAATCCCAGTGCGTCGATGCTTCTCCAGATTCGGGGCTAAGGCTATTCTCTTGGTTAGGTTTGAAACGCCGTTCACTCGTTTCGGCGTTTCGGGGGTGCCCGCTCCCTAGGCCAGATCAGACCTTCACTGCTGAAACTCCCAGCAGCCACTGCTATCTGCCCCCCTGACGACCGGACCTTTACTCGTCCGATCACCTCGGAGTTAGCCACCGATGCTTGCAGTTATTTCACTGCTTATTCCTGGTTAGTGAGTGCGGAATCGGATGGACTTGATGGTGCTATCAACATCGGTGCGTCGATTCTTCTTCAACGTCGGGGCTAAGACTAATTCTCTGAGTTAGGGTTTGAAGTGCCATACGCCCAAGATGGCAACTTCAGGGTGTACGCGCCCGTGGCCAGCTCAGATCTTCGCTGCCGAATCTACCAACAGCCACTGTTGTCTGCTCCCATGATGACCCCAGACAAAAATACGTCCGGTCACCTCGCAGTCCTGCTCCGAACTGTATTATTTCTGTTCCACATATTCCTTCTTTACTGATGTTTTTAAGGAATCCCATTTGCTACACAACATTTTGGCAGTTCTTCCTGTACCACAAACTGCACTGAATCTTCCTTCAATCGGTCTCCAGTTTATATCTTTGGTATTATTGGAAAGGGTGTCTGTTTTCTTGCACTTTGGAATAGAATAATGAGGGGATCACCGGCACTGTTACTATGTACATAGACTAACTAAAATAAGAGACTGTTTAATAGATACGTAAGTTTGCTTTTCACGATTCTTTGAATGGGAGGGCGCTGCAATCGAAAATTTTATCTTTCTCGTTTTATCCTCTTTCTTTTTTCCTTTGAGAAAGTTGGGTGTGCCTAAAAATACAATCGCCGGATAATTTAATGGGCCTATCGGGTAATTTTGTGACAAGGTAAAAACACTAAAAACGTTTTAATTTATAATAAAATTGGAAATCAATATTATTTTTAACAAAACTTAGCCAAGTTTGAGATTATATTAATATTTAGAAAATTAATTATTTTTATTTGAGTTTTAAGGAATATAGACACGAGCTGCGGATCTTTGACAGCAGCCTTATTCTAAACAAAACATAACCTGATTGCAGTTTGCTTTTATTTTAAAATAATTTTCAATACCTAGCAAAATATTTCTGGCTTGTGGACTAAAACAAGAAAAATTGGTTATGATTTTTGTGCCAGTGGTAATGCAGACAAATCATTAGGTAAGTAATAAGACGAGATTTTTATGACGTTAATGTTTAAATTAAGGCTTATTTTTATATAAAAGTCGGATACCCATTAAACGACCACCAAACAAGAAGGGGAGGACACTAGGAGAAAATCAATATAATCAGAATAATACCTTATTAAAGTAGTAAAAGAATGCCACAATGAATAATCCTGGAAAAATTAAATATCACTGCTCTGTACCAAATTGCGATAACATTTTTTTTATGATAAAGCTAAAAATCTTATAAATAAACATTTCTTTCTTGTTCCGCGAGATTTGAAAAGACGGTCACAATGGTTCAGCTCAATGGGATTAAAATATTCAGAAAAACCTTGTTATTTTTGTGTTGACCATTTCGATGATAAGGCTTTTACTAGCACACTGAGAAAAAGAGTATCAAAATTTGGAACTCCAACCATTTTGAAATGGCCCAAAATTAATATAATTAGTAATATCTTAATTCGCCCAGCTAACATTGATATCTCTTCACATTCAAATACCACAATTAATCCAATTGAAAACAATCCAGAAAATTTTGACACTCTAAACACATCTAAAAACAAAAGTATATTATGGGAAATTGGGGAGACAAGGGTTAAAAATTTAACACCTAGGAAAAAAAAGCTGTATGAAATTAATAAAAAGCAAAGGGTGCATCTAACATCTTTAAGACGTTCATTGTTTAAAACTAAACATGAGGCTAATTTGTCAAAAAAATTTAATTCAACACCCATATACAAAAAATTGCAAGAAAAGTTAGATCCTGCTGGTCTTCAACTGATTGAGGATATAATCAATAATAGTAAATATAAACGGCCCAACTGGTCAACAAGAAACAAAATTTTTTCATTGGCCCTCTATAATAAAGGACGTAAGAGTTATAACTTCCTCAGACGTTGCCTTCCTTTGCCATCAAAATACACATTAAAAAAAATATTACACAATCTAGATTTTGAACCTGGAATTAATAAACACATTTTCTCAAGATTGTCAAAAAGGGTATTAAATATGAGCATGTTAAATAGATGCTGTATAGTAATGTTTGATGAAATAGCTTTATCCGAACAACTAGTTCTAAATACAAAATCAGACAAAGTAATTGGGTATGTAGATTTAGGGAACAAGTTGGGAAGAAAAAACCACTTAGCTAATCATGCTTTGGTTTTTATGATTCAGGGACTTAAATCCTCGTGGAAGCAGCCAGTGGCCTACTTTTTTACAAAAGGTACAATTCAAACAAACTCTTTAATTTCTCTAATTCATAAAGTTATCAGTGCTCTACAATCAATAGGTTTAATAGTTTTGGCTACTGTTTGTGACCAAGGTGCCACAAATCGTGCTGCAATTAGAAAGTTGTCACAAGACCCAAATATAAAACATCCTGGGCCCTTTTTTTTGTTAATAATATGAAGATTTTTACCATAGTTGATCCCCCACACTTGCTTAAAAATACTCGCAATGCTTTTTTTAAATATACCATTAAATATGATAAAAATAAATATGCAAGATCAGAATATGTCAAGATGTGTTTTGCGATCGACAAAACAAGAAAATTTCAGAGTCTGACAAAAATTCGAGAGATTTTTTTAAATCTTTCTAACCAAAACAAATTAAAAATGGAAGTCAGTATCGCTGCAAAAACGCTAAGTAATACAGTAGCTGCAGCAATAAACAGCATGATTGGTGGAAATCAGTATATAGGAAATCAATATATATATATATATATATATATATATATATATATATATATATATATATATATATATATATATATATATATATATCAGATATTGATACCCTTTTTGACACATTTAATGGAGAGACAGTTTTACCAGAGCTTGGAAAACCTTAGGGAAGGTGTATTTCAAGAAAATCCAGACATCATGCTTTCTGGAATAAAATGCTCTCTAAAATTCAAAGTTGGGAATTTATTGACAAACAGTCAGGTGCTGTTAAAACTATGATGCCCTTTAAAAGTGGATGGATCACGACCATCAAGGCAGTAATAGCGTTGTTTAAAATTTGTAACAACATGGGTTTTAAATGTTTAAAAACCAGATCACTTAATCAAGATGCCTTAGAAAATAATTTTTCCAGTATCCGCCTTTACGGTGCAACAAACACCAATCCATCATGTTTTCAATTCCAGTCTGCTCTTAAAACATCAATTTTAAATAGCCTTATATTACCTAAATCAAGACATACTAATTGTGAACAGGATGGTAACTCAATTATGGACAATCTTGAAAGCTTTTTTTTAAGTACAGCTTCCAATGCTAAAGAAGATAAACTTGAATTTGGGAATGATTTGGAATCTTCACTAATGAGCAAGTGTCTTATTTTGAATTAGATTCAGCAGCTTATGTCGCTGGATTTATTTGCAAAAAGCTTAACATAGAGTGCCAAGAATGTAATGCCAATTTATTGTCTAATGAAATTCAACCATTGCATTCCTTTACTACTTTTAAGGAATATGATGATTCTAAAAAACGCTTAAATTATGTAACAGAAATTTTTTATAGAGATTTAGTAACTATATGTATAATAATAAACCTTATAATGCCGAAATATGGATTTATATTAAATATCCAAAAGCAAATAAAACTGTATATCCAAAAACAACTTTTATTTAACTGGTTCTCATGTAATGAACACAAGGAAACTGTGATATCTAGAATATTAGACTTATCCATTAAATTAATTTTAAGAAAATACCGTGATGACATAAAATGACGTAGTCAAAATGGGGAAAAAAAGTATAGCAGATAACTTACTTATGTTCATGTTATTATTTAAAGTAAATATAGTATTTTTTCTAACAGCGCGCGAAAAGTGACAATTTTTCCCATTTTTGAATCTCTTTTTAGTTGAAACATTTATAAAATTAAGGATTTTGTTAGTTTTATTTTTTTATGTCCCTGCTATTATTGCAAGTGGTTAAATTTTTTTTGTATTAGCTCATGTAAAATGAGACTTTTGAATTTCTTTTTTGTGCTTACATTTAAAGAATTTAGGATTTTATTTGTTTTTATTCATTTATTTATTTCAGAGATTCAAGCTCTTATGCTGTATTAGCTCTTTTTTGTTGATTCATTTAAAAAATTACTGATTTTGTTAGTTTTTATTTATTTATGTTCCTATTTTTTTTTGTACTAGCTCGTGCAATGTGAAACTTTTCGTAGCATTGAATCTCTTTTTTTGTAAATACATTTAAAGAATTTAGTATTTTATTTGTTTGTACCTTTTTTTCATATTCTAAAAAATTATATTTGTTTTTTAAATAAAAAGAAATCAAAATACGTAAATGTGTATTTTTTAAATTTATCTGGTTAACAACTTTTGTGCAATTTTTGGAGTCAATAACAACAAATTAAATTTAAAATCACGGTAAAAAATCACTTATTTTGACACCAAAAGGTTCACAATTCTTATTAACTAGCAATACCCAAATGAAAATCTAAAAATATTGATACATTTAAATTAAATCTGCCGTCATTTACAGCAATACGAACATTCTCCCAGTTGGATGTCGCCACTGCGAACGCTTGATCAGCTGTTTGCATGGCTTTAACTACTCTCTTTATTTTATTTTCTCTATGACTATGTAAGACAACTTTATACGTACCGACCATTTCTTTACTTGCCTCAACCAAATCCACTAACAGAACAATTTCGTCAATCGTGAAATAATTGCACCGCTTTTTCTCCATTTTAATAAGATGAAACAATATATTTATAAATCAAATAAAACAATTTTATACTTTCATATCTATCACTTTTATTTTTAAATTGTGTGAGTATAGTTTCGTAAAACGATGTTACATTCTCAAGCACGACTTTAAAACTAAGGTATTACAGCTGTTTATCCTATGTACATAATTTTACACTTTTATTGGGGTTACTTTCTTTACAATATTTTAAAAAGTAGGAATTCCAGAGATCTGTCTGATCATTTAATAGCTATCTTGACGGGTCTTTATTATATTTACAAATTTCAATTGCTTCTAAATTGTTTAATTTTTGCTTTTTGGCGCTGTACTGTACACTGTACTGTAAATCATTTTTTTAGTCACACAAATTTAAAAATAAAAGTAATAAATAACAAAGTATAAAATTGTTTTATTCGATATAAAAAATGAACTATCACAAAGTAACAGACAAATCAATCAATAATATTTCTATAATTTTCAAACGTTAGGTTAGGCCTATAAAATGCTATAATTTCCCACGCCTTCAACTGTCAACGATGGCGCAATCCCACCTACTATTTTAACATATTAGAACTACTACGGCGTTATTTTAGGTATAACTAAAGGTGTTGTAGGCAATAGGCAAACACCAGATATACTGAGAATAATACCTGGTATAACTTATTCCGAGTATAACTGTTCGCTGTTTATACTTGATTTATATTTGCATTGTAGAACCGGCCCTTAGGCGTATTTATGAGCAACGATACCACCAAAGGCCGCTTACCGCTAGGCAAATATTTGTCCGTGATTTGGAGCACCAAATACTCGAAATTAAGCCTGTTACGTTTTTTGAAGTTTTGCATTTGCGGACGTAATATTTTTAATGGGTTGATCTTATTAAAAAAAATCGAGAACTGACAGTTACCTGATTTCAATGAAAATATACTACCAGTTAGCCAGTACCAGCCTACATAGAGAAAATAATAGGGAATTGAACGGCACTCAAACAGAGCAAATCGGCTGCTAGATTATTTATACCCGTAGTTAGAAATATCAACTGTACAAAAATGAGCCAATTCTATTTTTTTAAGTTCTGCATTTTTTGACAAACATTTTTCAAAGAGTGGGTCTTACTTCCATAGAAATACACTATTAGATTATTAGAAAATAAGAAATATGAAAAATCAGTTGTCAAATTACTAATGCCCGAGATTTGGACTGTCAAATACAAACTGAAAATGGGTGGATCCTAAAAATTTTTTTGCCCTTTTGTCCTGGGAGACGCTTGCTGGCAATTTGGAGGGCGGATGAGGGAACGCCAAAGCACCAACGTGGAGCGCGATTGTATTATAGGCTAAAAGAATATAAATATTCAATTTTACATTATGAAAGATGATGATAAAGAAAGATGAGCTTTGCCGAACATTGTATAGAACAGAACCATTTTTAAACACAAATTAGGTCAAATTAATACAGCACTATAGCTGTAAGAGCAGACTGTTAAATTATTTGAAAATTTCCGAAATTAAAAAATCATATACGAGGGTAGAAACCTAACAAACACCCAGATAGACGGAGATACCCCAATTATAGAAAATGTCATAAATTTAACGAGACTGAAAAAAAACCGTCTTCCATTAACAGCATTTTGAAAGTTAAGTTTATATATAACTCTCTTGGTCGTGAGGCTGAAATATGTCAGAGAAAATTTTGAATATATCGTGAAACAAATAACAAGTGTTTTAATTATTATCACTGTTACTAGGTTTCACCAAGTGCCAACTGCGCAATCAATCGAAACTAAACAAGTTTCCAATTGTGCAGTCCAAAACAAAGTACATAGTCGCTAGATATGTCAAGGAAACAGTGGATTATATAGAAATACCCACAGTAAGAGAACATATTGAAACAGTACCCCTTACAATAATATACAAGGATTATGAGCGAACAAATAAATACCTGCAAATATCGCGACAAACCGTCTATATATTTGGAGGTATTTGTCTAGCGTAAATAAATACGTACCGAACTTGTCATCAAAACAATTTCACTGGGTCAAATGTCGCGAGAATGACTTAAGAAAAAATATTTTCAGATAAGTGAAATCACTTTTGAACGGTTTCTTTTCCTGTACAAATGGGGAATTTAATTTTTCCTAGACATTAAAATTATCCGAATTAACTAAAATAAAAATATCTTTTTTTTCGTTGAAATAAAAATAATCGATCTGAACAACTGTATTGTTTCCGGAGCAACTGAGTATTTCGCTCTATTGCAGTCATATGTCCAGGCCAAATAAACACGCAGCGAACTCAAAATTACTGTCACTAACCCATTTTTTCTCATTACAATCGATTTTACGCTGACTACACTCTCAGAAACACGAACGCGAACTTTCCAATCGCGCCACGAACGCCAAATGTCGTGAGACATAATTAAATTAAAAACGTTTCTAAATAACCACCACCAATTTTTTTAACGGTTTTGGGAATTCTAAAATCAGCGGTCATAAAACTATTTTTACAACATAATAGTTTAATTAATTTTTATTATATCAGTGTAAAGATCAATTCTTCTATTGGAACCCTCGGTGTGAAACGCTAAACTCAAAGATATTTACCACTAAACACCAAATCAATTTTTTTCATCTCCTGATGATGTTAACATGTTAGCGAAACGTGCGACGAGAATAAAAAAAATTATTTGGTATATAGTGTTAAATAGCTTTGAGTTTATATCAGTATAAAGTTCGTTGTTCAATAATCAATAAACTAAACGTTTTAACGAAATGTTTTCTTTATTAATTAATTTAATTTTATTAATAATCCTTTACTAGAGATTCCTATCGTTAATTTATCCTTTACAATAATCGTTAATTTATCCTTTACTAGAGATTCATTAAATATTAACAGAAGAAATACAAGAAACCGATCATTTTAATGCAGCTTTGGGTATAGTTTTTAAATTTAATTACAAGCATAACATCCGTAGCATATGTTGGTTCTAATATTGTTGATCTTTAGGAAATATATTTTTTATTCATTCTATAACAATTATGTATAATAATAATCTATATATATATATAGCTGTTTGTTAGTCTCGGCTTGACCGATTTGAATATTTTTTTTTGGTTTTGTTCGCTCTAATACAGGGGTGGTTTAAAAAAATATAGGGAAAACCCAAAAGAACAGCTAAAAAAGCGAAAAATTCAGAATTGGTAATTTAGTATGGGAATCGCCACTTCGGATTACTTTTAAGAGATGGTGTTCATGACGGACTTATTGTCTATAGTCTATTTAGATATAACCACACATTTTAGAGTGACTCGAGGACTTAGTTGACTCTTAGTTTGGGGTTTTCAATATTTAAAAAATTCTCATTGACAGATTTGAGTGACTGTGAAAACAATGCCGGGGAGAAGACGAGCTGACATAAGTCGTCGAAATCAGTCAAATGTGCGACGAGCTACTTTACGTGCAAACCCCATTGATGAGTAGCGAGCGACAGGTAATGATAATAGTCGTATTGGTATGTCCAAATCGCAAGAGGATATATTTAGAATGCAACGAGTTCATGGACATGGATCAGCGAGTACGACACAATGAACATGAGCGATTGCGCCAACGCGGTACTCCCGTGAACCTGGAACGAGCGGCATTGAATTACGATCCGGAAATCGATTACGGTGCAGACAGATCAGTAACAATTGGAGAAATGTCAGTCATTTGTCCGTATTGTAAGGCGTTGAAATACAGCGATGAATCACCTGGATTGTGTTGTAAGGGCGAAAAAGTGAAATTGCCACAATTGGTCCCACCACCAGGTCCATTACACTCATTATTTTCTGGGACGAGAAGTGATTTTACCTCATAATTTGCAATTAAAAGTAGGCTCAGTCATCATCATGTTGCGTAAAGACTATGCAATGGAACGAGTCTGGCTGTGAAAAAGCTAATGAATAATTTCATCGAGGCACCGATCAGGGAAAATACAATGGAGAGGATGTTCTGATTCCGCGTATCCCGATAATTCCAATGGACTTGAATTCGATTTTAAGCGGCTGCAATTCCCCGTGCGTCTGGCCTTTGCGATGACCATAAACAAATAACGAGACCAGTCGTTGGAAGTTTGCGGAATTAACTTGGAGTTTCCGTATTTTGCGCATGAACAACTATACGTCGCGTGTTCCCGTGTCGGAGCCATTATCTTTGTATATTTATGCAACGGAAAACAAAACAAAAAACGTAGTTTATCAGAAAGCTTTACACTGAATAACTTGTAATGTATTTTTATATCAACGGGCATCTTTGTATATTTACGCACCGGAAAACAAAACAATAAAACGCAGTTTATCAAAAAGCTTTACACTGAATAATTGTATTTATCTTTCAGGTAAATAAAAGACATTAAATTTATTTGAATTACAAGCAAGTTTCATTTAATAACCTAACGAAATTCAAACCGTATACGATGCAGCCAGTAGTCTCATTTTGGAATTATTGGAATTAGAAGGTTGATTATGACTGATAATCGGTGCTCAAAAGTTATAATGAAATAAATTGTAGGTGATACGAAGTTCACCAGGTAATCTAGTATGTTATATAAAACATACATATATTACGTATTTACGTTCTTACGAGAATAACGTTATTACGAGAATAACGTACCACTGTATACTGCTACACTATCTGCTCTTTGTTTTATTGTTATGTCAATGTAACTATTGCCAGTGGTGGTTCGTGAGTTTGAAATATGGAGATTCTGCATAGCAGCAGACGATTTATAAAATACATTTAACAAACCAAAATTGAATAGAGAGATATAAACTTACCAGATTTAGTAAGCAAGTAAAAAACTCTATAATTAAATGTCACGAAATATATGAAGGCCTCTTCAGCATGCTTCCAACTTTCACGATCATGGGCGTTTCTCTAAAATTATATTCTTCGATCTTTCGGGTTAGTTCAATATTTTGTTGGCATATCTTATTTACCACTCATAATTTTTTTTTATGATCCATAAATTAAACTTCAAACTTTAAACTTTTATACCAAAGGGAAGTATAATTACAAAAATTACGTCCTTTCTACTATGATTACTAACTCACACTGATCACAGATATGTTTGACTGGTTTCTATGAATCCTGAGTCGGTAGGATTGGTCTGAATGCAGTTTCCCATGATTGCAAGTCTTACTGGTGACTTATATCATGAGCTACATCACCTCTTTTCTCAGAAAATGCTGAATATCAGTGCCCTTTATCGCATCCGTACACTACACTGCACAGTCAGCATTATTTTTCTCATTATCCTTCATTTTTAAAATCGAATGGTTACAGTAGGGAAAAAAACATTCGACAACACGATTTTTTTTGGGTGAAACTTCTTAGGCGGCGATTCGATAATCGATACATGGACGAGAATTGAGTATAAAATTTCAAGAACGCGTCGCGTTTAGGCACATTTCGTTACATGAGAGAGAAGAAAGATATAATGTAGAGAGGAGAAAGAGAGCTATACATTCCATTGTTGAGTTGTGTAATTAATATTTATTGAATGCCTCTTCAGCATGCTTCCAACTTTCACGATCAAGGGCTTTCCTCTGCCCAATATATACATATATATATATATATATATATATATATATATATATATATATATATATATATATATATATATATATATATATATATATATATATGTATGATCGCGAAAAATTGTGAACTGGACCCGTGGAGAAAAATATTAAAAACTAAGGAAGTTCACCCGTGCTCCACGTCGTGTTTTGCCATTGCTTCATCCGCCATCCAAAGCGCTAGCAAGCGTCTCCCAAGACCGGTTTCTGGCCTTAAGCCTTCATCAGTTGGGCTCAAGCTGGACACCTGAAAAGCGGATGAAGGAACGACTAGAGCCATGACCATTTTAATTGGCCATGTCGAATGGAGGCTGCAATCACATGCAGCCACGCAGCCACTAGTCGTTCCTTCATATGCTTTTCAGGTGTCCAGCTTGAGCCCAACTGATGAAGGCTTAAGGCCAGAAACCGGTCTTGGGAGACGCTTGCTGCCGCTTTGCATGGCGGATAAAGGAATGGCAAAGCACGACGTGGAGCACGGGTGGACTTCCTTAGCTTTTTAATACTCTTCTCCACGGACCCAGTTCACAATTTTTCGACCATACCTGGTACTTACCCGAGGTTAGACGGGTCACGAACGGTTTCGCACACTGTGACTGACGCGACCGTTTACCGCAGGCTGCATGTGATTGCAGCCTCCATTCGACATGGCCAATTTAAATGATCATGGATCTAGTCGTCCCTTCATCCGCTTTTCAGATGTCCAGCTTGAGCCCAACTGATGAAGGCTTAAGGCCAGAAACCGGTCTTGGGAGACGCTTGCTGGCGCTTTGGATGGCGGATAAAGGAATGGCAAAGCACGACGTGGAGCACGGGTGAACTTCCTTAGCTTTTTAATACTCTTCTCCACGGGCCCAGTTCACAATTTTTCGATCATACCTGGTACTTACCCGAGATTAGACGGGTCACGAACGGTTTCGCACAGTCTGACTGCCGCGACCGTTTACCGCAGGATGGCGTGGCTGCATGTGATTGCAGCCTCCATTCGACATGGCCAATTTAAATAGTCATGGCTCTATAGTCGTTCCTTCATCCGCTTTTCAGTGTCCAGCTTGAGCCCAACTGATGAAGGCTTAAGGCCAGAAACCGGTCTGGGAAGACGCTTGCTGGCGCTTTGGATGGCGGATAAAGGAATGGCAAAACACGACGTGGAGCACGGGTGAACTTCCTTAGCTTTTTAATATATATATATATATATATATATATATATATATATATATATATATATATATATATATATATATATATATATATATATATATATATATATATATATATATATATATATATATATATATATATATATATATATATATATATATATATATATATATATATATATATATATATATATATATATATATATTTATTTATTTTTTTTTTGTGGGGAATCTGCAGCTCTGCAGCTCTTATATTGTCATTGACTATTGTGATTTAAAAAGTTTATGAATGCTGTTTTTCCTAACAGAGCTTTATCGTTTTAGGGGTACTGCGGTGGATTAACACGCAGCGAAGCAAACTCTTTATTAAAACTCTCATGGTTGTAGTTTTGTACTCTATTAAAAACACGTTTCCGGAATAACTGAATAGAAATGTTTTTGGGTAGATAGCCATCGATAGTTATTGCTTTCTTTATTGGATTATTTCGGTAATTTCCAAAGAAAAAAGTAAGATCAGGTGAACCTCTTAATACAGTACTTAAAAAAGGTCTTGTTTACAACTATCTTTTATTTTTATAAAATGTTTAACATAATTAGCGAAACAAATATTCTTCGATCTTTCGGGTTAGTTCAATATTTTGTTCGCATATCTTATTTACCACCCATAATTTTTTTTCATGACCCATAATTTAAACTTCAAAATTTAAACTTTTATACCAAATGGAAGTATAATTTGGACAAAAATTACGTCCTTTCTACTATGATTACTAACTCACACTGATCACAGATATGTTTGATTGCTTTCTATGAATCCTGAGTCGGTAGGATTGGTCTGAATGCAGTTTCCCATGATTGCAAGTCTTACTGGAGACTTATATCATGAGTTACATCACCTCTTTTCTCAGAAAATGCTGAATATCAGTGCCCTTTATCGCATCCGTACACTACACTGCACAGTCAGCATTATTTTTTCTCATTATTCTTCATTTTTAAAATCGAATGGTTACAGTAGGGAAAAAAACATTCGACAACGCGATCTTTTTTTAAGTGAAACTTCTTAGGCGGCGATTCGATAATCGATAAGTGGACGAGAATTGAGAATAAAATTTCAAGAACGCGTCGCGTTTAGGCACATTTCGTTACATGAGGGAGAAGAAAGATATAATGTAGAGAGGAGAAAGAGAGCTATACATTCTAACGCCACGGGAGTGGATCACAAGAGAGCGACATACACATAACAATACAAAGCGATTGAATAAGACAGTGTCGCATCGACGCTATATATAATCAGCTGAGCTACCACTCGTGTAATTAATATTTATCATTGTGTTTAGTGATTATTTACGTTTTTTTTAAGAAGTTTCACTTCTATCACGTGTACAGTGCTGCACGCACAATTTTTGTTATTCTAACGGACTAATCTTATAACGCTATATTAACATAAACTCACAAATTATTTTCAAGAAAACTATACCGTTATTAAAATAAAATGTATTTTTTTTAATGGAGGTAATAAAAAGCCATTTTTTTCCTGGGAAAATAGTATTTTAAATCGGCTACTAGATTACTGATAGATAAAGTAAATCGGCTAGATTACTGATATCCATATTTTGTTTTGTTAAATGAGCAAATTCTACTTTTTAAAATGTTGTGTTTTCGGACTATAATTTGGATCTTGAAAAAATTTGTAAAAACAGTGGAATGCAAACGGCTTCCGCAACAAAACCAGCGAAGTTACGGGAGTCGCCTTATATGTGAAAAAAAACGGTGGATTGTATAGAAAAACTCATAGAAACAGTCGGAATAGAAAAACGAAGAAATAAAAAAAGACTTGAAAAGACTTGGCCAAAACATAGAAGATGACGACATAAACAAAACTTGGCAACAGGGCAAAAATCGATAATACTGAATGGAAAAAGTACATGTTCCATTCTTAAATTTTAAGAGGTGATTGTAAATAATGTAAGATTTTATAAATAAAATAAAATAGTTTGGTTGTATTAACAAGTTCAAAGAGTAAAAATTTATGACGAAAGATTTTGGACAAACGAATAAGTATTTTAACCGAGCTCAGGGAATAAAGTGAAATTCCTTGCTTGGCTTAAATGTTTTCAAGGAGGGTCGCATCTCTAAAGAAACGAAACAGATGATATATATTTTCTCGCGATAAAGTCACTCGGGGGTCATGCGGTAAGCTTTATCTTTCTCGGTAAATGGGGACGTTCGGACAATAAATAATGGTTTGTTTTACCGACAAAAGGACATGCCAGTAGCTACAGATATGTGGAGCTTTTCCACGTAGAAGATGGCCAGGTGAAAACCAACAATGTCCAGTCCAAAGGCGGTGCCAGACAGTAAGAAGTTACGCTTAAGAAGAGTGGGGAGATGAAGTTTATTATGATACTGTGATCCGTCGCAATACATTCTATCAAAAAAGTATCGGGAACTGATCATTTGAAAAGCCCGTTTAAAGGGATTGTCAAAATTCTTTTTATCGCTAAGTTGGCACAAATGTTCTTATATTGACGCGGAGTTTGAACGTCATCTGCCATTTAGTTTGTTTACAGTGCTCGATTTTGTCGGTTCATCTCAAGTGTGTTTTACGGTTTTTACAATGGATAGAAACATCAAAGAATTTTTCTTAAATTTTGCATTGCAAATGGAATTTCGTGTGTCGAGTCGCTGAAAATGTTGCAGAAGGCTTACGGTGAATGGACTTTATCAAAAACACGTGCATATGAGTAGTACAGCGTCTTCATCTGAAGTTAGCATCGCTAAAGTGAAGGAAATGGTAACTGAAAATCGTCATTTAAGTTTGAGAGAAATAGCCGCTGATCTTTCTGTGTCTCACGAATCAATTTGTACCATTTTAAGCGATTGTTTGGGCATTAAACGCGTTACCGCTTGACTAGTGCCAAAAGACCTGAATTTGCTTCAGAAACTCAATCGCGTAAAAGTCGCTGAAGACATGCTGGAACGAGTCAATTCGGATCCCACATTCATAAAACGCATTGTAAGTGCGTGAGACATGAGTATACAAGTATAGGAGTGACATGAGTATGCGAGTGATGAGACATGAGTATCCGAGTTTGACATGCAAACCAGCCAACAAGCTTCGGAATGGTGCCTTCCAACTGAGCCGAAACCGAAAAAATAACTTCAAAATCGACCAAAAGTTAAGGTGATGTTGACTGTTTTCTTTGATTATCGCGGTGTTGTACACTCGAAATTCTTGCCAAAGGGTCAGACGGTAAATAAGGAATGTTATCTAAGCGTTATGCGGCATTTGAGAGAACAAATTCGTCGAAAAAGGCCAGATTTTTGAAAAAAAAAATGGATTTTGCATCACGATAACATACCATCTCACAAGGTCATCATTGTGAACGTATTTCCGGTAAAAAACTCAACAAACACTATCGAACAACCACCGTATTCACCTGATATGGTTCCGGCCGACGTCTTTCTCTTTCCAAAACTCAAATTCCCACTTCGAGGCACAGTTTTCAGTCGATAGAAGACATGAAAGAGAATTTCGCGGCAAGAGCTGAAGTCGATTCCATAAAATGTTTTGACAATTAGATTATTCGTTGGCATAAATTTATGATTTCGGCTGGGGCCTACTTTGAAAGCGATACAATAAATTTGAATAAATAGTAAACATTTTGTGTTTTATTGGCCAATTCCCGGTACTTTCTTGACAGAATGTAGCCTGAAGCAGACTTATGAAAATTAAAGTGTTTAAAGAATCATTTGTTAAATTTAGGAAGGTACTTTTTTACACTCTGTATGTTAACGGTATTCTTATTGTGTATGATGTTTAAACGGCGGGTTTAAGTTAAAAATAGACTGACGAATTTAATTTATTTTAGGCCTTAAAATTATCTAAATTAATAAAATGTAAATGTTTTTTATTTTATAATATAATTATAATTTCCTTTTTAAGCAATCAATTATTTTAAAAATAGGAAATTTAAGTTTAATTTAACGAATTATACTATAATAAATTTGAAAATTTCGCATTGGCGTAAATAGAAATTTATATATAAATTATTTTAAAAATGCAGGCATGAGTTATCGATTTTTTTCCACTTATTCTGCTGCATTCTTTTTTAGAGCGAATAAATACGTAGCGAACTAATATTTAAATATTGTAGTGGGTCAAGTATCCTGAGAATGATTTAAGTAATATGTTTTCAGATAGCCACTATTGGTACTAACAGAACTTTACTGAATTAAATCTGATATTTATAAACATCAAATTTGTATTAATCATTATAATGGTATGGTGGTACTATTGCGAAATGATAATATTATTCTAAATTAACATTAAGTAATTACAAACAAGATAAAATATTTCAAGGATTCATTACATTCAGATGAATATTAACGACATGGTTATTCGCTTCTAAAGACAGACTACGGAATTTAATTTCTCTTAGACATTAGATTATCTGAATTTACTAAAATATTTTTTTTTTTAATATCCATTTAAAACCAAAATTGTATTATGTACGTGAATATCACGATACACTTGCTATATACGGAAAATTAGTAACTAGATTAGAAATATTCTAGGACTTTTTCAACGTGTTCAGGAAAATAAGTTAGAACGATGGCGATGGCTGAAATAATGGACATTTTGAACATTAAATTTAATAAAACAATTAATCATGTATTTCATAAAGTGACGTACCAAGATACCAAGAAGACAATGAAACAAATAATTGAATTTTATTAACTATTGGCGATATTGCCAATAGTAAGGAAAATACAATAGTGTTTTGGTTAAATTGAGAAACGGAAACGTTTACATTTTGGATACAGGTTTAAAAAAAACTTTTTGTTCAAAATAATGTAAAGAATCGTTGGTTAAATTTGCGAAAGTTATTTCACTTACACCCTGTTAAATAAAAATAAATTTGTTGTCTTAGATGTCAAATTTAATTACAAGCAATCCGTCATAAGCCTAATAACATTAGTCATTTATTTTATTTTTTAAAATAGCAGTATTTCAAATCTAATGTTGTTGGTTTTTAGAAAATAATTTTTGAAGTCAAACTTCCTAGGCGGCGATGCGATAATCGATAATTGGACGAGAATTGAGAGTGAAATTTCAAGTACGCGTCACGTTTAGGCACATTTCGTTATATGAGAGAAAAGAAAGACAACGTAGAATGAAGGAGAAAGAGAGCTACACATACCGACGCTACGGAAGTGGAGCAAAAGAGTGCGACGTATACATAACGATACAAGACGATACAACGATACGACGACGATACCACGATACAACGACGCTAGAGAATAAGCTAGCGTCGCGCATGCGCGAGCTGTAGATGAACGCGTCAGACGCTATATAAGAATAGCTGAGGTACGACGCGTTGTGTAATTAATATTTATCATTATGTTTTGTGATTATTTGAAAACTTTTACTTCCATCACGTGTACGGTGCTGCACGCGCAATTTTTTTTAATTATATAACGGTTATATTATAATAATATATTACATAAAAGTATAAAAATTTGCATATATTAGGTATTTTATGTTCTTGCAAAATAACGAGATTAGAGTACTACTGTATCCTGCTATGCTTTCTGCTCTTTATGTTACTGTGAGATCTCACTGTAACAATAGCGACGGAGCCAACAATGGCTCTGACACAATCATTATATAGCTTCATTATTTGACGGATACCGCGGTTGATTAACACCTAGCGAAGCGAACTCCTAATTAAAACTATCATGGACCTTTTCTAGTTGTGTACTCTATCAAAAACAAGCTCAAGATCTTATCGGTTGAAGGTCCCCGGGATAATTAAATAGAAACCTTTTTTGGGTAGTCATCCATAACTATAGCCTGTACAAAACAAAATCAGTTGCACCTCATCGATGACGTTATTGAAGAGCAGCAGAAATGCCTCTACATAAATTAAATAGTAAAATAATCAAATTGAATGTATTCAATAAAATTTCAAATTAAGCGGCTGTATTCGGTTGGCAGCTTATGCGACGTTGTTGAGTTTCACATTTCACAAGAACGAGACAATAATGGTCCATTGTTACCCTTTGCGGTTGTTAGAGAAGTATATAAGTTAATTGCCAATAATTGGATATGTTTAGTTTAAGTCATATAATATATTATAGAAACTAGACTAATTCTTCTTTAGCGTGTTGCAGCAGTCTTAAGGTTGAGTATGTTCATTGTTAGTACTATTTCACAAAAGGTGAAAAACAATGAAGTTTTAAAATCAGCTATAAAGCGTAGTTTTAATATAAGGGTTACCAATATTGTAGCTTAGGATATAAGTTCTATTCGTGACACCAATTATATCATGTATTCGTAACCTAGGAATTGCAGAAAAGACAGTTCTTAATCCAATATGTAGGTTATACGTAGGTACTCACAGTTTAATTTTCATTTACTGGACAGCATATAACTTTGAATTCCTTACATGAGTAATTAAAATAGACACAAGTTACATCACCCTGTACATCATAAGCAGCAACGAAAGCAGACACTTCCTTTCGGACGAACCTGCAGCATAAACATTTTTTACCACCAGATCGCATGAATTGTAATAATATTAAAGTCAATCCGAGTTTGTCATTCAGGTTTGAATAGACGTATTTGTAATTCCAATTAAAATAAAGTTTTTAAAAACAGGTTGTCCATTACTTAAAAGTTAAGTGGCGCAGTCGGTAGGATAGCCGAAATCGACCTGCATAGCGCATCGATCTTCGATTTATCGATTAATCGGCTATTCGAACAGTGATTGATTTTCGACTCGAAAAAGGTGTGCAGAGAGTCTCTAATTCAAGAAACCCATGCCATCGAGGAACTGCTACTTTCATCGGAAGAAGACATCACGGAGATTGGAACGAAAATAGTCCTATCTTGCGGGGTACATTTGGCTGGAAAGGAAATACATCGCTTAGTCACCACCTGTTTTCCATAGAAGAAAAAGAAATGTTCAAGCTGTTAATCATCTTAATGTAAGTAGAGCAATTCATGTCTATCGACGATTTACTAAACACTTTTGGAAGACTTAATTTGAAACCTAAATCAGACTCTGATTCAAACATAAATTTAGAAAGTAATTTAAAACAAAATATTTTAATCGAAAATATAATAATGGCACAATTTAAACCCGAATATTTGAGTTGCGTCCCGCAATTTGACGGAAGTGCCAGTGAATTAAATAGATATTTATCAACATGCAAATCATTAATTGACAATTTTTACAATCCAGATCAACCAAATGCTTTTCAAAACATTTGCTTGCTTAATTGCTTAAGTGGGAAGCTAAGCGGAAACGCTCGACTAGTTGTTAATGTACAAAATGTGAAAACATGGGATGAGTTAAGAGATACCTTATATAGAAATTTCGAGGATAGACGTGATGAAACATGTCTTAATAGAGATCTTGTAATGTTGAGACAAAATCAGAATGAATCTCCACAAAATTTTTACGATCGCTGTCTAGAATTATTAAATTTACTCTGCAGTTTCGTTGACGCTCATGAAGACGCTGTATCAGCCAACACTAAGCGTGTTCTTTGCAAAAAATTAACTCTAAAAACATTTTTATCAGGTCTCAAGGAACCGTTAGGAAATACAATAAGGTGCATGCGACCGAAAGATTTAACTGCAGCAATTCAGTTTGTAATAGAGGAAAACAACACTAAATATTTTAAAAATCACGGTACAAATTACATAACGAAGCCAAATCCTAAACCATTTTCTACAAACAAACCTCCATCTTTTAATAGTAACTTTAATTTTCAACCCCAACCTAATTTTAATTTTCAACCTCGACCCAATTTTAATTTTCAACCTCGACCTAATTTTAATTTTCAGTCCCCGTTTCAACCAAAATCAAATTTGAATCAACAACCCCGACCAAATTTTCCATCACAACCGATAACAATACGACCCAATCCAAATTATCGCCAACCCAGATTTGCGATTAATTCTCAAGTATTTGGCCAACAAAATAAAAATGTATTTAAACTCGATCCATCAGTACCATTACCTAAGCCAACTGTGACCTATTATTTTCTCTTTTGAAACAAAATATAAAATATATAGATCACAGCGACGGCAGCTGTTCGTCGGGAGCACCGGGAAGAAGGTCCAGGACAGAATGAAGCCACGACAAAAGTTGAGCGCCACCCGGTTACTTCATATATCGGAAAAGACCCTGGAACCGGGAAGGGGTCTATCTTAAATAAAACGGTTTACTAGAATCTTATACATATATATTATAAAAGCACACTCAAAAAAGAACGACACAAAGCACACAAAAAAAAAGAATAACTAAAACTATCAAACAAAAGACACGGGAAGGTTTCTGGTGGTTCTCCAAACCTTACCGTGAAAGAAATCAAAAATCAAATAAACAGCTCCAAATTACACCAGCTGGTCTCTATGTCCCTATGCTTACAAATTAGAGGTTATTTCCTCTATTCTGACAATAGTAAAAAGATAAATATATAACGCTAGGGTAACCAAGAATGGTCAGACGGCAAATAGATACAAAATATCAGGTGATAACGTGACCATTATCAGTATAAGAAATTATGGTAATACTGTATTTGTGAAAAATAAATGGTAACTGCAATCCTTAACGGCACATGAAAATATAATAAAAAAGTGTTTATCTGGCCTTATTTCCTGATGTTGTCTATCCTTGCCTATCCGGTACTGGGTGTCCAAAAACACTGAGTACGACTGCGGGCAGTCCGGTATCCCTATGCGGGGGTCCCGAAATAATCTCGATCTGACCAACCGGTTACTGTGCCATGTGGCCCCAAAAAGGTGTAAGGTTTCCACGATGGTCGGGCTCTGTAATAGGTGGTCGTTCAATGGCCTGATGTCTGTTGATCGGATTCTCTGCTGCCGGGTCGTAAAACCCTCTATAAGAATATCACAAAAATCAACCCAAGCGTGACTTGGCCAGCAAACCTACGTACCTCGGTCGGAAGGGTAAGGCGCGAAAACGTCCGCTCACCTGGAGATTTGGAGTTAGACTGTCTTGCCTTGTCCAAACGATACCGGAACCTTTTTCAGTTAAGAATTTGTCCGAAATAAACCTACCAGTGGTGATCAACAATTTACGAATGCTACCTGTAGCGATCAAGAATTTGTGAACGCTACACAACTCCTATGAGTGTGTCGACCCGACAGTCATACAACCCGTCAGCTCCAGGTCCGTCCCGGCATAATTTCTTTCAAACAACCGGTCCGAAAAATTTTATCTCAGAAGAATTGTTTAACACCGAATTAAAAGATGAGACGCAATTGCATAACCAAAATGATGACACGAATCAATATGATCAATATGATTATAACTACCAAAACGTTGACGAAAATATAGAGAATGAATCGTTTGAAGAAGAAAATCCAAACGAAAATTTTTTAGAAACGCCTCAAACTCAGACGTACAGGTAGAACCCCAAATTTTATCTTTAAATACTTTAAATTGTAGTGAATTACCTTATATATTTTTACCAGAATTTAATATTAAAGTTTTAATAGATTCAGGATCATAACATCAAAAGTAGTCTGAACTTAATATCTATCAGCCCTCGTAGTGAACAAGTAATAAAAGTCCGAACATCTATTAAGAATGGCGAAATTATAATACCGTATCAACAATTTCAAAACAGCGAGATTCCCGAGTCCCTTAATGTAGCACGTAATGGCATAGCCCTAACAACTATATTAAATAACACTACCGACAAGATAACGCTGGATATGTCACAACCATTAGAAGTAGAGAAATTTAATCGTAAACAATTTCAGCAACTTTATTTAAATAATTGATGATACACAAAAACATGAACTTGACCTATATAAACTTCGTGTCGATCACCTAAATACAGAAGAGCGAAAAAGTATATTAAATTTGTGCAAGGAATATTCGGATATTTTTTACAACGAAAATATGTCATTGACCTTCACAAGTAAAGTAAAACATAATATTAAAACAACGGACGAGACACCGGTGTACACTAAATCATACCGATATCTATTTGTACACAAACAAGAAGTGGCAAACCAAATAAGAAAAATGTTGGATCAAAACATCATACGACCAAGTAATTCGCCCTGGTCGTCATCGATTTGGATGGTTCCCAAAAAAATCGACTCCACCGGAAAATAGAAGTGGCGTGTTGTAGTGAATTATAGGAAACTCAACGAGAAGACGATAGACGATAAATATCCGCTACCGAATATCACAGATTTATTGGACAAATTAGGTAGATGTCAGTATTTCACTACGCTGGATCTAGCAAGCATCTTCCATCAGATCGAAATGGAAGAACAAGACGTCCAGAAGACCGCTTTTAACACCGAGAATGGCCATTACGAGTATCTTAGAATGCCATTCGGTTTGAAAATTGCGCCAGCTACGTTTCAGCTCGCGATGGACAACATTCTAAGGGACATTCAGAATGAAAAGTGTTTGACCTACTTAGATGACATTATTGTTCTCTCTACGTCTTTGCAAGAGCATATAGAGAGATTAAGAACTGTTTTCCAACGATTACGCGAATCAAATTTTAAAATCCAACTTGACAAGTCAGAATTTCTTCGTAAAGAGGTTGCATACCTGGGACATATCGTTACCCCAGAAGGCGTAAAACCAAACCCTGGCAAAATATATGACATTAAAAACTACCCTATACCAAAAACAATGAAACAGATCAAAGGGTTTTTAGGACTTCTAGGCTACTAGATTTATTAAGAACTTCGCTAAGCTTACGAAGCCTCTAACAAAATGTTTAAAAAAGGGAGCTGTAATAGAGCACAATGAAGAATTTGTAACTTGCTTCGAAACCTGCAAGAACGCCCTCATAAACGAACCCATACTTCAATACCCAGATTTCGCTAAAACGTTTAACTTGACAACAGATGCCAGCAATGTCGGCATCGGAGCCGTACTTTCGCAAGACCCTATAGGCCAAGATTTGCCTATAGCTTACGCGTCGAGAACCAGACTGATTCAGAGCAAAATTATTCTGTCATAGAGAAAAAACTTCTTGCTATCGTGTGGGCAACGAAATACTTTAGGCCTTATATATTTGGTAGACAATTTAACGTTATAACAGACCACAAATCGCTTCAGTGGTTATTCTCATTGAAAGATCCAGGTTCAAAACTACTTCGTTGGAGAATAAAATTGGAAGAATTTAATTATAAAATAATTTACAAGAGGGGAAAATACAATACAAACGCCGACGCCCTTTCACGTGTCGAGATACCCGCGAAAGAATTCTGGAAACAAGTAGATGACATCATAAGCGAATACGACGAAAATCAGTCAAGAAATGAATTATCCCAAAAACAAACAACATCGCAACACGAGAGTCCACCTTTAGATTTATATACCGAAGATATTCTCATTCCGGACTTAACCAATGACGATGATGATTCATTATCTTTGCAAGTTCAACCTGACATGGAAAATGAACAAGAAAATAATGACGAACAAGACTCGATAGTGGGCATACCAATTTTGGAAGCGCCTGTTAATTATGGCGCTAATCAAATTATTATACAACAAGTTTTACATTCTCCCGCTAAACCTAAAACCATAATTATTTTTGGTAAAAAACGAAGAAATTTAGTACACATATCAAAAACTAATATCGAACAAGACGTTACTGATTTTGTTAAAGAATATGTATCACCTGGAAAAGTCTATCATTTATATTTAGATAATAGTGATATGTATGAACCATTTTGTGAGGTAATACGCAAGAGTTTTAAATGGCCCCCGATCAACTTTAAACGATGTACCATTAAACTTATTGACGTCACGGACGAAGACAGCATGAAAGAAATAATACAAAACTACCACGAAGGCAAAACAAATCACCGTGGCATTGATGAAACAGAACAAAAAATAAAAATTAAATACTATTGGCCTAATCTTAAAAGTTCAATTCAAACATACATTGACGATTGTGAAACATGTCAAATTAGTAAATACGAACGTAACCCTCTTAAAATTCCGATAAACATAACACCCACAGCAACAAAACCGTTCGAAATTATACACATCGATATCTACATTTTGGAACAACGTAAATTCATAATTATCGTTGATAGTTTCTCGAAATATGCACAAGCGTACCTTTTAAAATCTCTTGTAGCAACAGATATTGCCGATACTTTATTAATTTATTTTTCTCATCACGGTATACCACCACAAATAATATTAGACAACGGAACAGAGTTTAAAAACTCAGTTGTAACGGAATTGTTTCAGCTTCACAAGATAAAAGTTCACTTCTGTTCACCCAACCATCCCCAGTCTAATGGCATAATTGAACGGTAACATTCTACACTATCTGAACATATTTGTTTATTAAATAACAGTGGTTTTCAAAAAACACCAGTTAGTCAAAAAATGATATACGTTATTTTAGCATACAACCATTCAATTCATTCGTCAACAAATTTTAAACCGATCGATGTGATAAACGGTCATATTTCGCCAGACGATCCTTTCGATATCGACATAAGTAAAATTTTAATTTCAGAATATATTCAAAATCATAAAGAAAAATCTAGAGTCCTATATAGAAAATTAAATGAAAAATTAATTCAAAAAAAGGAAAAAGTTGCAAATAAATTATACCAAAATTCTGACAACTTAGAGATTTTCCAAGAAATTAAAAAGGTCTATGCTAAGAAACATTCAAGGCAGAAAGCGTCAAATAAATTCGCGAAACTAGTGAAATTAGAATCTATCAACAAGATTCGCAAAACGGCAGAAACAGATTCTCATGGGAAAATTCACTTAAGTAACTTGAAACGTCCGTTCAGAAAAAGATATAGTTTTAATAACTAAAGTTCTTGTTTTATTTTCAGAATTTTTCATTCCACCTGCCAAGGAAGAAAAATTGTCGTGAAAGAATTATACGACAACATCGGTATAATACCCGTTAAACTGGGAAATGCGAAACTGCAACAGAACACCTTTACTTTGATTCATTTTTATGACCTTCAACCGTTGATTATAGAGGCGAACAAACTTTATTTTAAAGGCAAAAATTTAACTGACACAATAGATACAAACAAAGTTTATTCTTTCGGATTGTCGAATTATTTAAAATTGTTGAATATTCTCCAAGATCGAGTTATAACAAAGATCAATGAAATATTACCTCATTCAGGTAGAGTAAAACGCGGATTAATAAATGGCTTAGGCTCAATATTTAAAACAATAAGCGGAAATCTAGACGTTTCAGACGGAGAAAAATACGATAAGTTAATCAATAAACTACAGACTAATCAGAAAAAACTAGCGGCAAATGTTTTGAAAGAAAATGCATTGTCATTAGGTTTGATCGAAAAATTTAATGTCACTATTCAAAAAATCAGTCACAACGAAAAATTGTTGGAAAGAAAGTTAAATCAGATTGGTAATATTATTAAATTACCATCAGAAATCGAATGTTTGTTATGGATACGTTATCACAAATCATTAACATCTATGGAATTATAGACAACATCTTACAAGACTTAGAAAATTCCATCACCTTCTGAAAGTTAAAAATATTTCATCCTAGCATTATAAAAACAAATGATTTATATCAAGAACTAATACTGTTGGTTCAGTTTCAAAATACTGTTTTTTTAAATAAAATGCCTTTGGAAGCAAATAAAAAAAAATACGTTTCTTTATGAAAAAATTATTAAAGTAGACTCTTATATATCAAACAGTAAAATTATCTATCTTCTTAGAATCCCTCTTACCTTTAACGAGAACTTCGAACTTTATCATTTTTATTCAGTACCTGTTTTAAGTAAAAGTCTGTTTAAGGTAATCATTCCAAAAGGTAAATTCCTGATAAAAAATTAATTGCACTACGCATCCCCAAATAAAAGATGTTAAGAAACCGAGAATCAGCTATTCCTTTGTGAAGAGTCGGATTTACAAGAGATTGGAAAGTACAGCCCATGTGAAGTCCAACTTCTGATTCCAATGAAGAACACTTCCGTATGCCAGCAGATAGAGACAAAAATTTCCAAACCAATCCCCAAACAAATCGAGCTTTCTGGAAAATGGATTTATATTTCACCCATTGAAGAAATCGTACAATTAGACGGCGACAAACAAAATGAAAATCAACGAATTTTTGGTACATATTTGTTCGATATACCTGAAAATTTCCGCATCCAAACGAGTCAAGAAGTAATCACGAATAACGAAGAAGCTGTAAAGTCCAAGGTTCAACCGTTTCTCCTGCCTGACTTTGGCAAAGAAACAAAGAACATACCAGCCCTCAACTTAAGCGCCCATCTGGAAGAAATCAACCTAGACGAACTCTACCTATTAAAAATCCAAATAGAAGCGAACAATTTAGAGCCAATCTTCGATAAAGTTTCAAATTCGCCCAGTATTTGGACAATTGTAATTTATTTATGTTTATTGATTCTTTCGCGTTTCGCGCCCTCCATCCACCCGAGATTATTTTCTAAAATAATCCCGTATCTGCACTATTTGGTAGATGGGATAAGGTTTCCGTAGTCGTAAGCTACTCACAAAACCGTTATCTTCTCTTCCATTGGTGTTTCCGCTGCATGGCCGCCGACGGGGTGGGCCAAGCGCTTCGCACCACTCCCCTCTGGGGGACAAGTACCAGAGGGGGGTGTAATCTTAAAGTATTTATTTTCCGATCACACTGATGGTGTTTCGGTCAATATATATCTCTTACCTTTGAACCTGAAAGAGAGAAAAAACTTCACTTCACTGCACATCGCCAATTTCTTTCCTTTTTTTCAAACGGGGACACAGTCCCATCCCGCGTTGGGCAACAGTCAACCTAATCCTCCAAGAGTTGGAGTTTCGGTCTTCTGTGCCGTCGACCACCCAAAGCTGCGATGTCTTCCGGACGATAGGACTAACGATAGGACGGACGTTAACCTTCGCAGTTCTTGATTTGGGTGGTCCCGTATCTTCAGAAAGGCTTTCTCTGCCTTTTCTTGCATGCACTGCCTAAAGGGAGTCCACATCATCTCTCTGCGTATATGTACATTGGAGATGTACCAAGGGGCATCGAGAGCTAGTCTCACTAGCTTGTTCTCGTAACTTTCCAATTGCTTGATGTAGGATTTTGCCGCGTAGCCCCACGCGATCGATCCGTACATCATAACGCTTCTCACTAATGATCTGATCATTAGGATCTTTAGCTTCACGTCTAATTTGCTTGTTCTGCAAATTAGCGGGTAAGCTATCTTCACAACAGACACGGCTTTACACCGTGCGTTCTTCGCATGTTGCCTCCATGACATCGTCTTGTCGAAGGTGACACCTAGATACTTTACAGTATCCTTCCATGCCACTCTTTCGCCTTCTATTTCCAGTTGATGACCGGGTCTGCTCTTTCTCTGCGAGACGTGTATAGCCTGTGTCTTGGTGATGTTCACCTTGATCTTCCAGGCTATCAACCACTCCATCAGATCGTCCAGGTGTTCCTGGACGAATCCGACGGCGCGGTCCGGTCGTTTGTGTCGTGCCATAATGGCCGTGTCATCTGCATACAGGGCTATCCTAGTGTTATTCCTCCGCGGAATATCACTGCTGTATACATTGTAGAGGTGGGGCGCTAGCACCGCTCCTTGCGGTACTCCTGCCTCCACCCATCTTCTGGCCGATTTGACTGCACCCATTTTCACAGAGAAACTTCGTTCTCTTAGGTATGAGTCAATCAGCTCGGTGATCCATTCTGGGAAACCCAGTTCGATCATCTTACGTATCAGACCATCGTGCCATACCCTGTCGAAAGCTCTTTCAACATCGAGTAGGACGATGGCCGTGCCTTGTCTTCCGTCCAGGGTTTCTGTTATGTATTCAGTGACACATAACAGTTGTTCTTCTGACGAGTGGTTTTTTCTGAACCCGAATTGTTCGGGTGGAAGGATGCTATTATCTTCGAGCACCTTCGCAAATCTCTTTAGAACCACTCGCTCCACGACCTTGCTTATTGCTGGCAATAAGCTAATCGGTCGGTAATTTTGAGGGAACTTTTTGTCCTTCCCTGGTTTCGGTATCGTTCTCACCATTGCGTATTTCCACCTATCCGGGAAATACCGCAGTCTGATGACTGCGTTTGCAATGGCGGTGATGGCAGCAATTCCTTTTCTCGGCAGCTTTTTCAGCATGCGATTGGTTACCCCATCGCACCCTGGAGCTTTCTTGAGCCGTATCTTCTGGATTATACCCTTGACCTCCTTCGGAGTTGCAAACTCCGGAGGCGGCCTGGGCCCAATCCTCTCGCGGAAGTTCTTTACCGTTTTCTTGACTAACCTCTCGAGGTTTTCGTCATCGTCGTCGTGAGAGTTGATAACACACTCTCTTTCTAGCGCGTCCGCCATGGCTTCAGATTTTTCTGCATCCGTGTAGACCAATCCATTTCTTCCATGAATCGTCTTTACATCCGGATCTCTCTTGAGCGCCCTGTAGACTCCCCATAGTGTGCCATCCGTGTTTCCTAACTCGGTCAAGCGGTCAGCCCACCTCTTTTCATTGAGATTCTTCAGTGCCTCTCTCAGGACATTTGTGGATCTAGTCAACTCCCTGGCTAGATCCGCCGTCCTATGGGCACGATATCTTCTCTTCAGCGCCCTACGCCTTCTGATCATCCTCCGAATAAACTAAGGAACAGGTCCGTAGGGATGCTGCGTTGGCCTTTCTTCCGTCCTCGTCGTGCATTCTTCAGCTGCACTGACGATGGCCTTTTCCAGAGTCTCCACTTTTTTTTCCAACTCTTCCGTTGTACTGATCTTCGGGATTTGGATTTTGGAGTGGAGTTTCTCCGGGAACAAGTCCCAGTTCATCCACCTCCTCACCTTTAAATCCCTTTGTCCGTCACCAGAACCCAATTTTAGAAAAATCCCTGCTATGCCAGCCTGGCGACTTACAGGTGTAATCTCCAATGAGTACTTTTCCTACATTTCCCTGCAGGAGTTCCTCAATATCTTCTCTTAGCAGCTGTTCAGGCCTGCCAGGATGGTAGACGGACTGCACCTCAATGGGTGCTTGTGCCATCTCTACCTTAATTCCAATAGCTTCAATTTCGCCATCGTTATCTCTGAGTGGCTCAGATTCCAGACTTCGTTTAACCAGGATGGCTACGCCACCACCAGCTGGATTCGGTCTGTCGAATCTGTATGTCCGATAGTTCAGGAAATTAATCCTGTACCCGGACGGACACCTTGTTTCCTGCAGTGCAAGAATGTCCGGTTCATATTCCGCTAGAAGTTGTTCTACTTCTATCTTCTTTCCTCTGATCCCGTTCACATTCCAGGATCCTATCTTCAGCGTGAAGGGTTTCCGTCCTTTACTTGGCATTCTGTGCATTCAAGATTGCGCGGACTGACTGCTCGACCGCGAGGCGGATGATTTCCTCCATATCCGGTTTTTTACTTCTGTCATTTCTCGTTGGCGTAGGCTCTTACCTATTCTTGCTCTTCCCACCCTTGGTGGGGGCAGACTTGCAACCCATGTAGGATGCGGGGTGTTTGCCTCCGCAATTTACGCAGGTCGCGTCCTCTTCCTTAGACCGCTTGCATTCGGAGCTCCTGTGCTCCTCTCCGCAGCTCACGCACGCTCACAGCTCACTGCACGTGTCCAAAGCGCTGGCATCGGTAACACTGTACCGGTCTGTCATTCTGGCCTTTTTCTCTGTCTTCACAACCAACCTATCTAGGTATTTGATTGAGAAGACCTTATCGCTTTTGCTTTTCACCAAGACCATTGGGAGTTCACGGCCTTTGGTGCCCGCTTTTCTGGATCGCAATGTTGCGACCTCTACATCATCGAAACCCTGATTCACCAGGGTTTCTTTAATCTCTTCTACAGGAGTGCTTTCAGGCACTCCTTTCAGCACCACCTGGTGCTTCTTGTCCTCCTGCAGCTTATATGTGAAGAAGCTCACCTTCTTCTGATCACAGAGCTTCACCATAGCCCTGTGATCTGCTGCAGTTTGTGGGGTAACTTTTATACCCTCTCTGGTCATCTTTGCCTTGGTGTAATTAATCCTCTTATCACCAAGGCACTTGGAAAACCCTGACCAGTCCTGACACACAATGGTGACAGGCGGTAGGGCCTTTTTGTCGTTCGCTTCTTGGACTGGCCTTTCAGGCACAGTTTTTGTCTTCTTTGCCGGTTGCTTTTTAATCTTACCGGCTTCTTCTAACGTCGGAAAATCGTTGTCCGACGTGTCCTCATCAGAAGACCATATAGGTCCTTTTTGCCGTCTTGGCATTTGGGGCACTTGAAGTGCCGGACGTACCGGCAACTGCCTCCGCTGATGTCTTCTTGGGAGCTTTTGCTTCCTCCCCGTCAGTGATTTTTTTCACCAATTCCTCCAGGGCCTTAATTCTTCCCTGGAGGTCATCAATCTGTGCGCGCTGTTTTTCCAACAGCGCGTCTCTCTCTGTCAGTTGGTTTTCTAACCATCTGACTTTTTGCCGCTTCGTATGCGCCTCCTGCGCCTCTGTGATCTTCTTTTCCTGTTTTCCCATCGTCCTGAAAGAAAAACACTTCGCACAAAACTTCCACTTATTTCACACCACTGAAAAGTGTCGATCGCCGACCAGCAGTTCCGAAAAAAACGGAACTGCCCACTTTCCGCGTTAAAAAACCGCGATAAGTTTCGATCGGAAATTTTTCAAAAAATTTTGCCGGTCGACTAAGTCAAAACGACTAGTCTGTACCGCTATCTCGAGCCAAAAAAATTTTTAAAACCGATCGCGATTCGCCGTCGGTCTCACCCACCGACGACGAGGTTTGCGGTTTGCACCTCCCACAAAAGTGGGCGGTACCAAACACGCCGGTCGCTTTCTGCTGCTACTGCTGCTCGGTCGGACGTTGATCCGTAGGACCAACTTCCAATTTTCGCCACCAGGATCGCTTCTCTCTGAAACACACGAAGAACACGTCTGCACTCATCGAATACTAGTCAGAGACTGACGGGATGATCGTGATGTTTATTGATTATTTGTGTCCGTTTCATTTATAGGAAATGCCGATTAAATAAACAACCAGCATTATCAAATCAAATCGATCTACAAGACGTTCGCCTACCACAGCAGACTGCGTAGCCGAATCTCACAGGGGAGGAGTTACATCACCCTGTACACCATAAGCAGCAACGAAAGCAGACATAAGCGCTTGGCCCACCCCGTCCGGCGGCCAAGCAGCGGAAACACCAATGGAAGAGAAGATAATGGTTTTGTGAGTAGCGTTACGACTACGGAAACCTTATCCCATCAAACCAGCAGTGAAGTTTCGGGATTATTTTAGAAAATAATCTCGGGTGGATGGAGGGCACGAAACGAAACGAAAGCAGACACTTCCTTTCGGCCGAACAAGGAATTAAGTCTAGCCTGAGCTTTCATAGAGTAAAGACGTGTTTCTTGAGCTCTCTGATAAGCAAGCGAAAGGTGTGATACCCATTAGTGATTCCGTGTGTTGTGAAAAGAGATCCTGTTAAAGATCCTGCAGCCATGAGTGATTACGATCCAGATGATTGTGAATACGGGTCTTATGAACCATCAGATAGTGAGCTCGTAGGCATGAATGAAAATGATCTAGTTCTTATATTGGATCTTGAAAAGAAAGTAGAGGTGAGGTCCAAGAGAACGTGATCAAAAAACTCCGAGGCAGTGAATGCAGCCAACGAAATAAAGCAACTAACTAAACGTTACGAAGAAAGTAAAGCTTCAGTGAAAGCTTTACCAAAAAAGAAAGGCCCAAATCACACCCCAAACATCAACTAGAGGGACACAAACAAATAAAGTGTCCAAAACATCAGAAATCGGCACGCAAACAAATGCGTCTAAACCAACATCAACTGCTAAAACACAAACAGTTGTTTTTAAAGTTCCAGTATCAGTAGCCGAAACACAAACCACAGTGTTCGAAACTACAAGCACCGAGATCCAAACGGATTTCGAAAGAGAGGACCCACAGAGTGTCCTTAACACAGAGAGTTACCAGCAGGTGATCTCTCGCTCCCGCAGACGCAGGAAGAAGATTGTATCTACTACTGAAACTAGTCAAGTTTCGGAAGAAAAGACGTTCTCTCTCCCGTCGACGTCAGCCACCAACAATGAAGAATTCATTGAAGAATCAAAACAAATCAAAAAGTCCAATGTACCAACAGTGTCCACAAGACGTAAACCTAATCCAATAGTCTTGACAGACAAATCCATGTTTCTAAGCGCTATGAAAGCTTTGGAAACAGCCAAGATAGCTGTCGGGCCAGCAAGAACGAGGCCGGACGGGGTCCTTATTCCCCCAAGTACGGAATCAGACCGAAAAGCCATTCTAGAGCTTTTTGACAAATATAAATATCCATATCAAACGCCAACATCAAGCAGAAATCTACGCGTCGTTATTAAAGGCGTGCTAGAAACCATATCATCAGAAGACGTAGAAACCGAGCTTCATCAGCTAGGTTTCCATCCGATCTCCATCACAAGATGGAAAAATAAAAATAAAAAACCCATTGCGATCGTACAAGTAACAGTACCTCGCAACGAAAAAACCATCCTAAATATAACACAGCTCCATTCTCAGCCCGTAAGAGTGGAAAAGCAAAAGAAAAAGAAGCGTAGCCTTGCTACGAAGATGCAATCAACATTACGTCACAAACATGAAGAAAAGAACCAAAACCTAAACGCTGTTTTCCGATCTGGTATCAGAAAACAACAGTACACCTCATCGGTGCAAAACCAAAACCAACTGCAAGAAGAAGCAACGGCCGAACTTGTAGAAATTTTCAAGATAGCGATGTATCAGACGCTTTTGCAGTTAGATATACTGCTTCTAAACCAAATCCAACTAAAAAATTCCGATCAAGTCAATGAAGATTCGGCATAGTCGTAAGACTACGCCTTCTTAGACCACACCCCCTATGGGTATCTAAATGCGAGTTTTTCTCGTATATCCGCGGAATCGGACCTTGCGGTCTGATTCCGAAGCAGAGATGAAAGCATCTTATCAACATGCATAAAGTCGACTACGAATCGACACCGAAGGACTAGATAGAAGTCCCCAACCCCGTATCAGTTCGCTGATACACACCGGAACCAGCCGGAAAATTGAATAGAAACAGGTAAGTGTCAATAAGACTAACCTAAAACCCTGGATAAATAAATCGAAATCGAATTCGGCCGAACCTGCAGCATAAACATTTTTTACCACCAGATCACATGAATTGTAATAATATTAAAGTCAATCAGAGTTTGTCATTCAGGTCGAACTGACGTATTTGTAATTCCAATTAAAATAAAGTTTTTAAAAACAGTTTGTCCATTAGTTAAAAGTTAAGTCACAACTGTTTGATGGATGCCGTGTGTCATTGCGCGACGTATTGAAAGAACTAGGTTTTAAATGGAACGAAGGTGATGTAAGACGGGGGCTTATGGAAAGTTCCAATATTGCCCTAAAACCAAGAAGGAAAAAAAAAAGCTTTGCATAAATTTATCTTTTTAGACAAAAAACTTTAGTCATTCATGGCAAGATAATAATAAGAGGAGTTAAAGTTAATGGTAAAAGTTAAGTTACATAACTATGCAAAAAATATGAAATGTTTTGATTGAAAATTTTAGATACACCATACTTCTTGCTGACAGTGAAGATTGATTTATTGATGGTACAGAAACCATATTTTCGTGAAAAAATGAGCTTACTGATTACCGCGGTAAAATAAATCAGGAAAATGTCTTGAAATTGTTTAAAAACCAATCATTAAAAAACTTAAGGGAGTCATCTTTTATTTTTATTGATAATGCTAATTATGTATGTTTTTAATCACGATACCAAAGAGTTCATGGATTAAAGCTGATATTCAAGATTGGTTAACTAATAATAATATAGCATTTTCAATTTAAATGCTTAAAACTGAGCTATTCAGAATTGTAGCAGACTACGTACCACAAGCAAATTTATTATTTTGATATATTTCCTAGGTGGATACTTTTCAGAAATAAATCAGCACGGAAATAATTAGTAGACAACTTAGTAGAACAATATAGACACAAAGTTTTACGTATACCCCATACCACTACATTTTCAACCCAATTGAACTTATATGGGGAATTGTAAAAAATTAGTATAATACATGGGTAGAAATGCTAATACACAGCAAGACTGTGTAAACAAGTGGCGTGAGGCATTTTATACTGCTATTTATGATATATGGAAGAAAACGATCAAGCATACAAAACATGAAATAATAAAATGGTATGACAGAAAGCATATACTTGATCGAAAATAAGTTCTTCCGTTAATTATAAATACTGCAGATGATAGTAGTGATTCCAGCCAGTAGTTTTCAGATTTTGTTGAATGAAAATGCAAGTACATGCATATATTTTATTGTTTTTTTCTGTTTTGTACTAGCATATTTTATATCATTAAATGTTATTGGTAATTGTATAATCGTTTTATTTTAATAATCATTCAAACATTAAAAAATGTTGTCGATAGTTTTTGAACGAAACATTTTGCATGTGCTGATTCTGTCTAGAGGTAGTAAATCGACGATACTTGCAAGACTTCCAACATTTATTATAATTTTTTTAGTTACTTAGTAATTTGCATTTAATTTAGAGTTGAGTTTTTTATTGTTATTAAAGTTTAAACTTTAAAAACGATTTGCTAAAGTGAGTTTATGTCTTTATGTATAATTTTATTACATATATTCTCTTGACCGTTAATTATTATTTTTTTAATTATTGGGTTTTTCGGTATAATGTTTTTGTTTAATCATAATCTGGCAACAGGATCAGTGTCAAAATGTTGCTCACGTGCTTAATGGCGTTAATCGGCTTTGTATGTATATATATATATATATATATATATATATATATATATATATATATATATATATATATATATATATATATATATACTTTATATATATATATATATATATATATATATATATATATATATATATATATATATATACCAACCTTCGGCCTCCGATTCTGAGGGTTTTCGCACTGCGCCCAAGCGCAAGCGAAAAACCTTCCCGTCGCCAGTTGACGACGTGCATTTTCCCGCACTGTCGAAGACACAGGCAGCGGGTTCCCGTTCTGACGGGGCATCTGGGTCTCCGACCCAAGCCCCACCCACTCAGGTCCCTGTCGCGGCCAGTCAGAAACCGGCATCTTCCGTCGGAAATTCTGACCAGCCAGCGAAAAAATACCGTGTGCCGCCGGTCGTTTTACACGACAAGGCGGCATTCCAGCAAGTAGTTTGGCTGTGCAAACAGCTGAACATCAACCACGGAATTTCTACGACGAAACCCAAAGGGGTTTCGTTTCAGCCGCCCACCTCCAACGATCATCGGGAATTTACAAAATTCCTCGATGATCGGAAATATCCTTATCATTCATACACGACCCCCGACGAACGCAATCTTCGCGTTCTTTTCCATGGCGTCCTCGAGAGTATCCCCATCGAGGATGTCAAAGCTGAGCTCGAGTCTTTGGGCTACCATCCCACCAACGTTCAACGTTGGTCGAACAAGAAAGGCCCTCTGGCCATTGTTCAAATCACGGTGCTTAAGACCGAAAAAGGCATCACCAACACAAAATATTTTCTGGACCAGCACATCCGAGTCCAGACTCAAAAACCTTCGAACCAAGCTGGTCAGTGTTTCAACTGCCAACAATTTGGTCACACGGCATGCAAGTGCCATGCCCCCCCCCCCCCCCCCCCCCCCAAATATGTCAAGTGCTCCGCCGACCACAGGTCTAGGCATTGCCCCAAGCCCAAAGACTCCCCGGCCAAGTGCGCTAACTGCGGCGGTGATCACACCGCCAGTTACCGCAACTGCACGGCCCGTCCCGCGCCCCGCACCGCGAAGGCTTTGTCCTCGCAGCGCGCCCAAAAGGCTGCTCCACAGCCAAAGACCGCGAAAATCCCCACATCCACCTTCGTGTGGGGATCTCAGCGCCAAACGGCGCAACCCCAACCCCAAGTTAACGTCCAATCTGACGTAAGTCAGATAGTTAACCAACTAACCCAGCAGATTATGGGCCTAGTATTGGCCCAATTAACGTCTGCCTTCCCCAATAATGTCCATTAAACCGGACTTCCTTAAGATAATTTCATGGAATTCCAACTCCGTACGTGACAAGAAGGAGGAACTTGCTCACGTACTTTCGGCACACAACATCGATGTCATCCTAATTCAGGAGACATTTCTTAAACCCTCTATCCGTTTCAGCATCCCGAACTATAAAGTTCACAGGGATGGCAGAATCGACGGCCGTGGTGGCGGCACGTTGATTCTTATCAAAAGAAACATCCGGCATTTTAGACTCCCTAAACCAGAGCTTGCCACTCTGGAAGCCACTGCCATTTCTGTCGAGCTCAAGGACCGACCTATCATCTTATATTCCGTATATCAGCGTTTCGGTGAACCTTTGGTTCCGGCTGATTACACCAAAATCTTTGACACAGACGCCGCCATCATTATCGGCGGCGATTTCAACGCACACAACACTCGCTGGGGTTGCAGAACCACGAACGATCGTGGTAGCACCCTAAGCACTGTGTGCGAATCGCTCGGGTGCCTCATCGCCTTTCCTGATGAGGCTACCCACTATGCCTATAACCACCCGCAACACACGGGATCGGATATAGACTTCTTCATCACGAAGAATTCCTCCAGAGCGATTGCCACGTCGGTCCTGCACGAGCTCGACTCCGACCACCTTCAAGCAGCTCCGGAGGCTCCACAGTAAGCAAATCGCAGAAATCACGAATATCGTGAATTCCATTCTGCGTTTGCAATACTTTCCCGCTTCCTGGAAGCACGCTAATTTAGCGGTAATTCCGAAGAAGAGAGGCGCGAACCTCTCTTCTGATTTCAGGCCCATAAGCCTTCTGAATAATCTCTCCAAGATAGCCGAAAAGGTCAATCTTTCCGGACTAAATTACTTTACCGACAGCAAAGGTATCATACCTAAAGACCAATTCGGGTTCCGAAAGGGACATTTGTCCCTGCAGCAATGCGCAAGGCTTGCTGGCGATATACACCAGGCTTTTCGATTAACAAAGTGCGTTGGCGCTGTGTTTCTCGATATTTCCAAAGCCTTTGACAAAGTATGGCACCGTGGTCTTATTTATAAGACCATGGAATTAGGTTTTCCTAAAGACCCTACCATACTGATCCGCTCTTTCCTGTCAGGCAGATCCTTTCAGGTAAAGATTAATTCGTCCCTTTCAATGAGAAAGCCCATAGAGTCGGGCGTCCCGCAAGGTTCACCCCTTTCCCCGGCTTTGTACAACCTGTACATAGCCAAAATTCCCTGCTACAGTGACGTTAGATGTGCATTTTTCGCAGACGACACTGCCTTCTTTGTCACGTCACGTCACGCGTCGGCTATTCATAACCGACTGCAAAAGCAACTTAACGTTGCTATTTCCTGGCTTAAATTCTGGCGTCTGCAGGTCAATCCAAAAAAGACCCAGGCGATCATCTTCACCAGAAAGCGCCCAAAATACGCGGCCAGACTGCTGGTTGACAAAGTGCCTATTCCGTGGTTGCAAAAAGCAACCTATCTAGGCTTACATTTCGACCGCTCTCTTCAGTGGTCTAGTCAAATCCAGCTAACTTTAAGTAAGGGGTACGGTATCTTCAAACTCGCGTACCCCTTAATTTCCAGGTCGAGCAAGCTAAACCCTTGCATCAAAGTAAATATTTATAATACTTTAATTAGATCCGTATATCTATGCGGTCTAATAGTGTATTTTCGCTTCCTGTCACCTTATTCGGTGCACATATTACAAGTTCTTCAGAACAAAACCTTGCGTTTGGCGCTCAACGCTCCATGGTTTGTTCGGAACACCCAAATTCACGCCGAAACCGGAGTCCCCACGGTTTCGCAATTCTTTGAAAAAGCTTACGAGAAGTTTGTTCTAAAAACTTCTCTAAGCGAAAACCCGCTCGTCCGGAAAATACCGGAAAATTTACCCGGACCTCCCGGGTAAATCGAGCCGCAAAAAACACCCAATATCATTGTACGGGCGGCAAGCAGAAGGGAATCGAATCATCGGTTCCTGGTTTGCGTAAGGCCGCTTCTACCATAAATAACAGAATGATGCACACTCCCCGGCGTCGTCGGATGGCGGCCGATCGGTCTCTCTTTTCGATCGGTCGGACCGCCATTCGGCGAAAACTCCATCGAATTTCCGATGGAAGAAAAAATAAAAAAGATAGAAATCTAGCTTTGTTTTTATGCTCTTTTTCCTTTCTTGTTAACCTCAAGAAGTTCGCCAGGACTTCTAATAATTGAAATACTATCCTTGTTGTCTTTCTATTAACTTAAATGACAGCCGGAATCTTCAATTCCGGCAGAATCGTCAGGATTCGTCGCACACTATTTCTCTGATCAGCTCAATTACACACACGCAAAAATAAGACACTACAACAAAAAAAAAGACACTACAACACAGTAATCAAACCAGATGTACTATACGCAAGCGAGACAATTACACTCCATACAAAAGGCGGCATAGAAAACATACTAAAAGAAGAATGCAAAATTATGCGGAAAATTCTCGGCCAAAAACTGACAAAGGAAGGATACAGACTACATTCTAGAAAGACCACAGAGAGAATGTCCAACGTAGTGGCGGACATAAGAAAAAGAAGGTTAAAATTCTATGGACATATCAGTAGAATCCCACCGACAAGACTCAATAACAGAATTGTTACGTACATAGAAGGAATCAAGTCAACAGTACCATGGATCGTACAAGTCAGAGCTGATCTGGGAAAGGCACAAATGGGTCCGACAGAGATTGAGAATAGAAGAACGTACAGACACAAAATACAGATGTGGAACGTTGCATCAGAGAGCGAAGTTTTGAGATCAGGAACAAAATGGACGGAGAGAGAAAAAGAATCCGCGGAGAAAGGATGAGAGAGGTGTGGAGGATGAGAAAAAATACTCCAAAATGAGTCAGGATGCTTTGCGTGATCCAACCGGGTCTATACGCACCTAATAATAATATATATATATATATATATATATATATATATATATATATATATATATATATATATATATATATATATATATATATATATAAAGAAATGCCTATGGTATAAGGGGGAATAACTTTCGTAAATTTAATCAATGATAATAATGTGTAACAATAATGTTATATTATGTTTAACATTGTTTAAAATAAACGTCGCAATATCGCCACGATAAAAATTGTTATTTAAAAATTGCGACAAAAATTATTTCATTGTTTTAGTGAAGATTTATAACCAAATATATATTATAAAATTACATTAATAAAGTTTGGAATGGTGGACAACAAATAATTAATAATTAGTGTTTCTTAATGTGACGTGAATCAACTTTAATGTTAAACGGCAATAATGCGTAAGTTTTCCTTTTTTGTAAAAAAATAGATAAAATTGCTGAAATGTATTGGACTAATGGTTATAAAAATATTACATTTTATTTTCAAATAATACCTTAAGAGGCCAATGTAAAAACTAACAAACTAGATTTTTAATTAAGCCAAACAATTGGAAGCTGAAGAAGAATTGATCCTAATTTAAATGGTGACAGTGGAAACTTTCATATGGATATAACCACGTATTGGTTGCTTTAAACTTTTCTTTTATATGCGTATTAAGTATATAGAATTAGAACGTCGAGTTATAGAATTTTGGTTAATACATAAAACGGGAGTCTCTAAAAAGAGAAAACATTTCTAGGATTCATTACTTTCAGGTTCAAGTTTAATGGTGAGTTTAAGTTTTGAACCTAATCTGGTGAATTTAATTTCTTTAAGTTGTTAACATTATCTGAATTAATTAATGTCAAAAATATATTTTGTTATCGCGATTAATAAAATATTTCTTCATAAGGCATTTGTGAATAACTGGAATTTGGCTAGTTCTATTGGGTTTCCACTAAGCTATGATACAGTAAAAATAATCGATCTCAAAATATCCCACTTTCAAAGATTATATTTCAAAAATTGCATGCATCAGTCACCGATTTGTTTTCATTCGCCTATTCAGCTGCATTGTTTCAGGAGCAAATGATGAGTTCTTGGAATTTAGTTTTCGAGTCGTATCGCAAATAAATACTTAGCAAACTCACAATTATTCGCACTCACTGATTTTCTCTCATCAGAAACTAACTCGCAAACATCACAAACACGAATTCGATCTTACCGGACCAAAGGTCATGAGAATAATTAAGTTGAAAATGTTTCTAAATAACCACCCTTATACATAACACATAACACTTACAACGGTCATAAAAGCTGTTTTGCAACCTTTTATAGGTCATTTTAAAATTGTTACATTTTAATATTTTAGTTCAACACAGATATCGAATTATAGAATAATTGTGTTTGCATCAGTATGGAGTTCGTTGTTCCATAGTCTAATTGAATAAATATAAAATTTTCTTCAGCTATATCTTATATTTTCCTGGATATTAACAGAAAAAACACAAGAAATTCCGCATTGTTAAATTTAATTACAAGCATAACATCCGTCAAATATTTTATTTTTTACAAGTTGCACTTGTCTTTGTAATATTGTTGATTTTTTAGGAAATACAGTTTTTATAAATTTTAGTACAGTTTAGTACGGAGTTTCATCATTTGACGGATACCGCGGCGGATTAACACGTAGCGAAGCAAACTCCTATTTAAAACTGTTTTGGCCCTGTTGTAGGTCTATCAAAAACACGTAACACGACTTTGTCGGTTGAAGGTTCTCAGGAAAACTGAAAATAAATGTTTTTGGGTCGACAGCCATCCGTAGCTATTGTCTTTGTTATTAGATTATTTTGGAAATTTCGATAAAAAGCAATAAAAATAGGAAAACCTCTAATTATCATGGTTATAAAAGGTTAACACGATCTTTTTTTAGAAAATGTTTAATATAAATAGAAAAAATATCCTTTCATCTTTTCCGTTAGTATAATTTTTTGTAGGAATATATTTAGCGACCCAATCATAAATGTTTTTTTAGTCCTCATGAATTAAACTTCAAACGTTCAGAATCGTTCTTTTATAACCTTTTATATCAAACAAAAATATAATTACAAAAATTATGTTCATTCTACTATGATAATGAAAACCATCGAAAAAATGCAATTTTCCCAAATTTTCCGATTTTTCAAAATTTATGTCTCAAAACTAAAAACGGCTGGTTTATTGATGTCCATAATATGTTTTGTCATATAAGCCAAATCTATGTATATTACGATTTTGTGTTTTCGAACGAAGATTTTTTTTTTTGTAAAACGAAAATCACCTGATTCCTGTGAAAATAATATTCTAGATAAAGAAGATAATGGGGAATTGAACGGCAATAAAACAAAGCAAATCGGCTGCCAGATTATTTATGCCCGTGGTTTCGACACGAGACAATTCTATTTTTTGAAGTTTTAGCTTTTTGGACAAGTTTTGAAGTTTTGCCTTTTTGTCTTCGAAGAGTGGACCCCATAAAAAATTTCATAAACCGAAAGTTGTCTTATTACTATGGAAATACACTTTTAGATAGAGAAAATAAAAGATAAATAAACGACGATAAGCGCTGCCCAATTTCTCGAACGATTTTCGAGATATTCTCAAAAAAACATGGAAGAAATGTAATTTTAGATTAGAAGAAATAGAGCAAATCAGTTCAAATTCAATCAGTCAAGTTATTAATGTCTGTGATTCGGACTGTTAAATACAAACCGAAAATGAGCTAATTATATTTTATGGGGTTTTGCATATTTGGACGAAGACGTTTCAAAAGGTGGTTCCTAAAAAATTTTTCGTTACATTTGTTTTAAAAATTCGTTTACATTTGTTCTTGTATCACTCATTTTAAATTATTTAAAATAACAGCTTTAGGTAGTTTCTATAAATTTTTAAATCAAATGTGTAATAAATGATTTCCCAAACAACGTCGATCATTGTTTTTATTAGATGGTATATTTTATGCCATTTACGATTTAAACAAAATATCGTTCAAATGGCCACCTCAACTCTTCTTACACTGGTTGATCCGATTGGGCCAATTTTCGATGACTTGGTGGAGCATATCGGGTGGTAGGGCGACTATGGTTGCTCGAATGTTGGTTTCAAATTTACCAAGAGTCTTGGGTTTGATCTTGTAAACCTGTGATTTAACATAGCCCCAATGAAAATAGTCTAAAGGTGTTAAATCACAAGATCTTGGTGGTCAGTTGCAGGGCCCATTCCGTGAAATTACCGATTCTCCGAATTGACTGCTCAATAAGTCCATAGTAATGCATGCTGTGTGGTAAGCACGTATCTGTGTGGTAAGTTGTTGGTATCTTATTGAAAATATAGTATATCAATATCATCAATTTTCAGAAAGACAAAATCAGATAACATGGCAGGATAGCGTTCTCCATTCACAGTAACAGTCCGTCCTTCGGCATTCTTGAAAAAATACTGCCCGATAATGTCACTGTACCATAAACCACACCAAACAGTGATTCTTTCGAGATGTAATGGGGCCTGATGAATTACTTGTGGGTTTAACCCACCAATAACGACACTTTTGCTTATCGATTTAACCAAAAATGAGCCTCATCGGAGAAAATAATTTTCCGATGAAAATCCGGATCGTTTTCCATTGCTTCCAACACCCAATCTGCAAACTCCCGACGTAATCGATGGTCAGTTGATTTAAGTTCTTGTGCCAATACAATCTTGTAACGACGCGGCGAGCACATATTTTCAAAATGTCGACTTATCGACTTCGAATTATTTAGCCAGGTTTTTGGGTTAGCCCTCAAGACTCTTGCCCGTTTCTAGTCAACTTTACCCTATATGGGCACTAATTTTTTAGGGTCTCTATCTGACCCGGGTTTGCCTAGCAAGTGGCATAGATAAGAAAGATAAGAAAGGATAGTCTATAAGAAGATCCTGGCGAACTTCTGAGGTTCATATGAAAGAAAAAGAAAATGAAATTTTACTTTTTCCCCATCGATCGATCGGAGACGATCTCTCAGACCGCCTGGCCACGGTTAGGGACTGTTGTCGAAGCGGTCTTACGCGAGCCGGGAATCGAAAATTCGATACCTTTCTGCTCGGAGCCCGAAAGGCATTTTGGGGCAATTAGCTAGCTTTACCCGGGAAATCCGGGTAGGTTCTCCGGTATAGACAGGACTAGCGGGTTTTCGCTCAAGCTTGCCTGTAGGCAAAACTTAGTAGGCGTAAATTTGGGAATGGAATTTAGAGACCGGGGGTACACCGGTCAAGGTTTCGCAAGGTTTTGTTCTGAAACGTTTGAAGTTTTTTAGCCGCCGTCGGCGTTAGAAAACGAAAATAAATCGTAAGACCGTATAAATACACGGATCTTATCATTGTTACGTAAATTTGGGTTTTAACTATCGGAGATAGTTTACTCGAACGACAAATCAAGGGGTACAGAAGTTTGAGGATTCCGTACCCCTTGCTGATCGTATGCTGGATCTGACTAGACCATTGAAGCGAGCGGGCAAAATGTAGACCTAGATAAGTTGCTTTTTGCAACCATGGTATAGACACTTTGTCTACCAGCAAACTGGCTTCGCGAGGTAAGCGATTTCTGGAGAAAATTATCGCCTGGGTCTTTTTAGGATTGACCTGCAGGCGCCAGAATTTAAGCCAGGCAACGGCAACTTCAAGCTGCCGTTGCAGGCGTCGGTGAATTACCGACGTGAAGCGCGACGTCGCGAAGAACGCGGTGTCATCCGCAAAGAATGACACACCGACGTCACGTGGTTTAGGAAATTCGGCCAAGTAGATGTTGAACAAGGCCGGAGAAAGAGGAGAGCCCTGCGGGACTCCCGACTCGATGGATTTGCTAGTCGAGAGAGTTGATTTGACTTTAACTTGGAAGGATCTACCTTCTAAAAAGGATGTTATAAGTGTGGTTAGGTCCCCGGGAAAACCTAAATCGAGGAGCTTAAAAATAAGCCCCTCGTGCCACACTTTATCAAAGGCTTTGGAAAGGTCCAAAAAGACAGCGCCGAGACGCATGCCTGATCGGAAAGCCTGATGTATATTGCCAGTTAATCTGGCTGACTGCTGCAGGCTTATTCGTCATTCGAGCGAATGCATCGGAGACGGCCTGCTCTCCTTCCTGCACCTCGATCAGCCTCGGACTTGTCATTTGGAATCTAAAAGACTCCGCCAGCAGCTCGGCTTTCTCCGACTTCAACGGAGGAAGCTCCTTACGGAACTTCCCCGTCAACGACCTTGTCAGATGCCAGATCTGCTTCAGATTCGATGCGCCTACAGAGATAAGCAGGTTGTCCCACTTCTCATTTCTGTATTTCAACATCTCCTCTTTGGCTTCTCTGACAGCCCGATTTGCCCGTCGTTTATCCTCGAGATTTCGAGAGGACCTGGCCTTCTTCACCAGGCGATTTTTCGCCCGGAGAAGATTTTTCAGGTCCGACGGGAGATCGGAAGTCAGCCGCTGCTGATTTGACAGCCGAGGCTTCGTGACCAGGCTGAAAGCCCTTTGGATATCCTCTGTCAGTTTCCCGACAGCAAGATCGAGCTGCTCCGGGTCAGCAATCCCGGGGATTGGACCTGTGGAACGAAGTGTGGCTTGTAAAACCCTCCAGTCCGTCATGAAATGTGACGGCTTGAAAGTTCAAAGAGAACAGGGAGGTGGTCTGAGTCGAGCTCATGCAAGACCGACGTGGCAGAAGCTCGGGGTACGCCCTTCGTTATGAAGAGGTCGATTACCGATCCGGCGAACCCCGGATGATGATAATGGGTGGGTTCGTCGGGATAATCGACGATGCAACCAAGCGAGTCGCACAGCCTTCTGAGGGCCGCGCCACGATAATTTGTGTCGCGGCATCCCCAGAATACGCTATGTGCGTTGAAGTCGCCACCACATATAGTGGCGGCGTTGCTTCGAAAAAATGGCAGCGTAATCAGCTCTAATCTGTGGACTAGATAAGCGTTGATACGCGGAATGGAGGATTAGAGGTCGGTCTGCGAGCTCGACAGTTATGGAGGTTGCTTCCAGACTGGCAAGGTTTGGAGTAGGAATTTTATAATGCCGGAGGTTACCTTTAATAGAATCAGCGTGCCGCCACCTCGGCCGCCGATTCTGTCGTCCCGATATACTTTGTAATTCGGGACGCTGAATCTAACGGAAGGTTTTAATAAAGTCTCCTGAATTAAGGCGACATCAATATTATGCTCAGTCAGTGCGTGGACAAGTTCCTCCTTCTTGTCCCGCACCGAATTAGCATTCCAGGAGATTATTTTTAAGGCAACCGATTTATTGGTCATTAAAGTTTTTTGGAGGTGAACTTAGAAACTGGTTTTGAAGAAAACCAACCATTTACAAGGCCATGTGACTCATGAGCTGCGAGAAAACAGCTTGTGAGTCAACTTGGGCCTGCTCGATATTAAAAATTTTGAAACTAGCGGTGTGAGAACCACCACAGTTACAACAAGTGGCCGGAGATTTGGGGTCTTTTTTGCAGTCTTTTGCTGCATGACCCTCGCCACATTTTACACATTTAGGGGGGGCTCTGCACTTACGTTCAGTGTGGCCAAAAAGTTGTAACACTGCCCAACTTCGCCACTTGATTTTTGTGCTTCAAGCTTAATAGTTTGATGCAAGAGGTATTTTAGATTGAAAATATGTTTTTCTGATTTAGGGAGGGTAATCGAGACGACGATAATAGGTTTTTTTATCCTTATGCCATCGCTCGGCGCGGGTAACGTGAAAGCCCGCGCCGATTAACTCGGCTTTAATGTCTTTTTCCGGTATTGTTTCAGCAATACCGCGGATTAGCACCCTCATATTTTGCTCCTCAGGACTGAGGAGCGTGTTATAAGGGTACTTGCGCTCGTCGAACAATTTGGTCATTGCTCGATAAGCGTCTGTTGTTTTTGGGAAAAACATTATACTTTGGGGTTTGGTGGTGGTGTGCCCAAAGTCGATATTATGACTTTTGAGAATTCGCACCACCTCCATATAGACCTTCTTATCGTGTAAAACAATAGAAAGGACTCTGGGTTTAGCCGAAGGGCCAGAACCGGCGGAAGGTGCCGAGTTCTGGCTGGCTTTTGGGGCCTGGGGTTTAGGGGGAGCCTGGACGGAAGATGTCCAGGCTCCCTGAGACTGGGAACCCGCTAGCTCATTTTCAGAGAGAACTGGATAGTTCTCATCGTCAATGGGCGGCGGGGTGGATTTACGCTTGCGTTTAGACACAAGCGCAAAATCCTCGGATTCGGAGGCCGAAGAATGGCCTCCGTTGGTTGGCCCCGTCACATGGACGTGAGCCGGCTTACCTGAATCCGCGAGGGGCATCTTCCTGCGCGACCTTTTCTTATTCCTCTTGGAAGACTGCATCTCCATTGCAGATGCAGTCTCTTCGTTGGAGTTAACTTTTTCCTCTTCATCAGAGGCCTGGGGTCGCCCTTCTTTCAACTCACTTCGGAGTTGATCAAAGGCCCCCTTTAAAGCCGCTACATTCGCCTCGGAGGCTACTAATCTGGCCTCAAAATCTTCGTTACGGGCCCTAGATGCGCTCAGCTC